>CM033425.1:39294556-39588925 GCA_019425775.1 Rafetus swinhoei | reverse complement strand
GCAGCCCACTGACCCGCTGAGCATGTAGAGTCCTGTAGCCCAGCCCATTCTGGGTTGGGATTTGAGCCTTGGCGGGAGGGGGTGTTGCGTCCCCATTCCACTGTTCCCAATGCCCACAGGGCCCCAGGCTCAGCTCTGAGAATCCATCACCTCATCTCCGTCCATGCCAGGTGAGTGCTGGCCATGTGGAAGCTGTTTAGCAAGAGGCTGGGGATGTATCCAGGCATTGGGTGGTGGGATCATCCTGGCAGTACAGTCTGCAGAGAACTAGTGAGCTTTATCCTCTCATGGGGAAATGTTTTTACAAGGCAAATGGTGCCAATTCAGGGTGCCGATGTTAGTGAGAGGAGGGGGGCTCTTCCCCCCACAGCAGCACTATGCTGGAACAACCAGCCCCAAAGAGCCTCAGGCAAATTCAGAAAAGCAGGCCCAGGAGTCACTGTAGGGAGCGCCTCCCTGAATCAGCTGAACACCTGGCACTCAAGAGACTATTTCTGCTGCCACAGAGTTTCCACTTTGTGGGTTGCGAAGAATTCATAGGAGCCGCCTGCTTTTTCCTCCAGCGGTGACTCAAGAGCTGTCCTGTTCCTGCTGTTAGTTCCTCAGAGGCTTGGCTGTGAGGCTCCCAGGCTGATCCATGACAGGCACATAACCATAATGGTCAGAATTTCTCCTGACTGAACCAATTTGCTCACCCCCATTTCATCCATGGACTGCAGGCTGTGGCCTGCGGGGCTTTCCAGCCAATCACTGTCCAGCACCTATGATGAGCAGGGCACCTGCCAAACGAAATTGGGAAGGGGGAGTGTGCAAGGCCCAGCTCTGCTCCTATGTGTCCCAGCTGTCCTCTAGTAATGAATCTTCTACAGCTGTCTGCAGGATTTCCCTTCCCCTCCAGCCATCTAGCTCAGTGTAAAAAGGCTCATTGAAAACTGCACTGGGCAAATTCTAGCAAATACACTATAGGGAAGAGACTTTTTTTGGCATCAGTGAGTGAGACATTTCCCCCATCTCCTTTCCATTCCTGGCTTCTGCAGCAGAACCTTGTGAATGCCCTTAAGCCATGGTGTAGTTACTCAGCCATCCAAAACAGACAGTTTAGTTTATTCCTCTGCATCTGCAGAGTAACACAGTAGGTTTAGCCAGTAGCTGAGTTCAAGGCTGCTATAAATAGTTCCCTGCCTTGTCAGGGGAGTTGCCCATTTATAACAGTTTTCTTCCTTGTCGACAGCCTTTTTCACATTTGGCAGCAGCAGTAGCTCTGTGTGGACCATCCCTGCAGAACTTCACTTGTAAGCCCTCCCCCCTGCCCATAGCACCTAACAAAGCATTACTAACGTTTTCTGCATGGAGGGGAGGGAGTTTCAAGGAGTGGCTCCCGCCGCAGTCTGTAGTTGTACAGTTTGTGTCTGTAACTTAATAGTTCGGCTTGTGGCCTTCCAGATACCAAAGTTTCAAGTGCTTCTCACATCCTTTTGATGTACCCGCTGGACTTGTTGCATTCTACACGGCTGCACCTATAGCACCATGCTCTGAAAAATCTGTCTGGCACCAATGTGGGAAAGGTCCAAGGTTTTTTAAAAAAATGAGATTAATACAATGCGAGCTGCTTCAAACTCTCAGAGCATTTCCCAAACTTGAATTAACCCTCACAACACCCTTTCAGGGTAGACCTGGGCCTCATAAGTTCTTCTACCTCCCCTTCCCTGTCAGACACAATAATACAGACCATTTTAAAATTATGAAATGCAGCCATTTCTGGGGGAGAGCAGAGCAGCTGTTCAATAGCGTAACTGCCCAACAGCTTAGAACAGGAAGTGAAGAATAAGATTGTGCCTATTTGAAGGGGGAGTTTAGGAAGGCTGAGTGTAATTACAGCCATTCGGGATTTGGCCAGGACAGTGCCTAAACTTGTCAGCTTTTAAATCAATTGCTATGAATTAATCACTGGGCTGTATTAGCTGAAAATGTGCCCATCATTGTGAGCTCTGGATACTTAAAGACTTTGCAATCTGTCCCTTTTCTTTCCATTTTTCGTAAATAAATGAATAGCAAGTTGCCATCCCATGGGTGCTGTTCACCCCCCCCCCCAAAAAAAAGCTTATCCGACTTTATCAATTGATGAGTTTATTATTTGTGACTCATATGGAGTTCTCACCATGAAATAATTATTATAATTTTCTTGACCCCCTGCAGTTCAGATTGTCAGCAGAGTTGCTGATGATGCTTCTTCCACAAAAGATGTGTTAATGTTACATTCAGGGATTTCAGTCATGTGCAGTGGTGTTTTTACTGTTGGCTTTGTGTGTTCACATGGCTAATCTGCTTTGCAGGGTTTCTTTCCAGGTTCCAGCCTCTGGATCAATAGTTCCTACCTTCGTATGTGTGCAGAAGGCTTTTCCCCAACAGCCTCCATCATAATCCTGTTTGTGGCTCACAGCAACGTATTATTTTGGCACAGAGGATTACAATCCTCTTCTCCTTGACAAGCAGGAAGGCCCCAATGAACAAAAAAAAAAAAAAAAAAAGCCGGTCATTAGACCCAAATTGACAGAGAGTTGGCTGTAGCACAGGAAAATGAAAGGAACTAATATTAGAATAGGGTCTTTTCAAGTTGGATGGGCATAAAAGTTGAACCTTTCCCACAGGGTATGTGGCAGTGAAGAAAAGAGCTGAAAAACCATACTGTGCTCCGGTAACACTGTCTTCTTGGTGGACCCTACTGTGTCTCCAAGCCAGCAAACTCCAGGCAGAAATATTTGTGTGTGAGCCACCTACTCTTGGAATAGTGCCTTGCTGCCTCCGTAGACGCAAAGGGAAGAGTTAAGAAGGAAGCCACAGCCCTTCCTAACATGAGTTTTCCTTGCTTTGATGGATTTAAATTGGACTTGCCAAGTAACTGGAATGTTGTTTGTTGTGGTTTAAACCTTTTTATTTTTAAAAGTCTAGCATTAAGAAAAAAACTTCCACAGCTGGTAGAACTTCTGTAAAGTGTTTCCCCAGATGGACAGAGGAAATGTTGGGATAAAATAAAAAAAGGACCCCAACCAGTGATTGGAGTCCTTTTTTGCCTCTGGTTCACATTGTTTAGATAACTCTCCCAAACCCCCTACTTCTTTCTGGAGGACAAGCTGGATTAATAATGCGGCCTGATCCATCCCTTACTTGAAGGCAATATAGCTCTTCTGTGGGGGGACAGATAACAGATTAGATGCTAAGAGAAAGCTATTCCGGTTTTGGTTACATCAATACCACTAGAAATGCACTCTTAAAAAACTTGCTGTGTCATATTAGAGATAGTCCCAGAATGGAGCTGCAGATCCAAATCCTGTTGTATGATGGTTCTGAGGGAGACCATCCCCTGTGAACAGGGGAGCTGGAACAGTTTGTAAAGTGGAGGAGCAGAGAGATATTGAGCCAAACTGCAAACTCTGTAAAGAATGGAAACCACTTCAAATAAAGTACAGCAGAACTCCCTGCTTGACTAGTTCCATCATCTATGGATGTGAACCCCCTCAAGGCAACAAGGAAGCTCAGATTAAAGTCTCAGCTCTGTGTTTAAGGCCCACCTGAGTGTCGAGGGCCTGCAAACTCATTGTGAAGTTTCAAATGTGAGGAAAGGTTGATATGTCATTGGGCAGCAGTGAAACATGCCTCTTTGGGGTCCTTTTTCAAGTCTTTCAAATATGCAAACCAATTTTTCAAAATCTCTGCTCCCTGTGTGGCCATATTTTCTACTGCTCAGGTTTGGGTATGGGCAATGGATCCTGGCAATCCATTGCCAACTGCAATAGGAGAGCCAAAGTTGGGTTGCCAGGTGTCCGGTATTCACCCGGACAGTCCAGTATTTTAACTTCCTGTCCAGTAAAAAAAATTCAGAGAATACCGGACACCTGAGATGTCCAGTATTCTCTGAATTTTTCTCCGGCCAGGAGGCGAAAATGCCAGGCACCTGGCAACCCTACAAACACTCAGCGCCTGGCCGAATCCCCTCCGGGCCCCCAACACCTCCAGCCCCCCAACCCCAGGCCCCATGCTTACCTGGTTCTCCAAGGCTGCTGGCACAAAATGGCTGCTGGCCAAAAGACTGCTCCCTTGTTCCTATCCCTGCACTCACTCTTAAAGGGGACATGCTGTTTTAATGCTGTTAATAAGTCCTTGGAATCCTTTTTTTTTTTTTTTTTTTGCTCAACAACTTTGGTCTCTTCCCTCCTTTTTTCCCCCTTCAATAGAATTTTTTCCCAGTGTTTTTTTTTAAGGGGGGGAGGGTGTTCAGTATTTTTGTTTCAACCATCTGGCAACCCTACCAAGGGGGCAAGTTCTGCAATGGGAGCAGGAATGAGCCTGTGGAATTGGATATGAAGTCTCTGAAGTAAGTAACAAAATAACTGTGTTATTGTCTGTGGTCGGACAACAGTTCCTAAAATGGCTCATATCTTTAGGAGTTGTGTGCGGGTTAATTGCCTTTGAGTTGCTTACAGCCACATCTTTAAGTGGCAAAAATTGTCTGACTCGTGCTAGTCTCTCACGATGACCACAGAACACTTTGAAGTACCCATCTTTGCAACATGGCTCATGGTCTATGTAGCATTAGTCTCAAAATAACAAAAGAAACAGGTGACAGATAGCTCTATAGCAGACAATATCTGTGGCACAGATAGACTGGAATGACTTTGGTACAAGTTGAAATATTTAAAAGTACTGTGATAGTGGGAATTGATAAGTGGCATTGTTATGTAGTTTTACTCATCCTTTTTCTTATCTGGAAAGCAGTGTAGGGTTTTTGAAAAGATGCAGTTTGGCTTGAGGGTTTTTTTTTTTTTTTTTGGCAGGGGGTGATATAGATTCTTTGTAGGGAGCTGTAGCAAATGGTATGGGTTCATTCTATGCTTATTATCTCTGCTAGAAGCAGTTTTTGGTGTGGAGGTGCTTTGTAGGGATTGGGCACCGGTGCGGTTGGGCTGCAAACTCTACAGGTGAGGATGGGAACTATGTCTTTGCTGACCATCTCAATTCAAGGACTCGTGTCTGCACTGTAAATAAACACACACACACATACACACACACTCTTTTGATTATACATCAATGATTTCTCCTCCAACAGGGTAATGACCTGCAAGGCCCCAAAATCTTCCATCACTGGGCAGAGAAGTGATAATACTCGTATGAGAAGTGGGGGAACTCACACATTTTTTAACTTCACTATGTTATTCTTACAATAATCTCCTATCATGCAGGTCAGCAGCTTCCTTTATCTTCACAGTCAGACTGGCAAAGTAAAGAAAAGCACTTGATATAAGAATTGAAAATACCTCTCCCCCACCCCTGCCTCCTCGGGGTCTCCATTGATGACGTTCATTTTCTTTGTCTAACTAGCTGATAATTCAGAGGAAGGAAAAGGGATGAACTATAACCTGGAGTTTGTTTGTTTGGAAGCTTTATTAACAATCCACACATGGATTAAAAGCAGAACAGCCTTTTATTGAAGGTGGTAGAGTGAAAATGAACCAATCTGGGAAACCCTGCTAGTTCATTCCCATTTGCCAGTCTGCTCTGAGAATTTCAACCCATATTGGCAATGCATTGCTGATAAACAAGACTGCTGCTCCTTCAAGTTCTTGCATGGCATTCAGCAGAGCTTAAAAGGCTGTGGTTGTTGTGGGCACAGATAAGGTCAACCCAAAAATGTAGCCATGATACAGAGTGGTGTTGGTGCACTTACCTGTAACAGAACATCCTTAATCTGAAATGTCACTGAACTAGCAATGCAGAATTTCCTTCTTTTTATTCCTGTGTTCCAGTTTTTTTCCTGGACTAACGTTAGTTCTGATCTGTCTGAGAGTTGGGGGTTGATTCCCTCTTGCCCTGCCCCTGCTTTCTTTTTACTTCTTACTTGCACACTCTGTTCATCCGAGATCAGCTGGGCACAAATGTATTTTTATGACCAGATCATAACTAGGGATATAAGAGTGTTGCATTTAAACAGGTAACCAATAAGCATGAGGTTATTGATTACACACAGTTCCCAGTCCAGCTCCTGGGGAGCTGGCTGCTCCCTATGCTGCTGCCTCTGATACAGAGACAGCAATACGGGGCAGCAGCTGGCTCGCTGGGAGTGGGGTGGCAGGCGGGAGCTGGTGCATGCTGGGAGCCACTGATACAGGGGCAGCAGCTCAGAGCGGCAGCTGGTACATGCCAGGAAGCAACTTAAAAGCTGAAATTTTCAGCAGTTACAAAATTAGCAAATTGCATGCATTTTAACATCCCTAGTTATAAAACCCTTGAGAAAAGATAACATACAGTAACAGCTAACAGAGCTCGGCCTACAGCAGCCTTGTGGGCCCCATTTTTGTGATGCTCTTTTTATGAGGTTGGCTGTGATGCCTACCTAGCTCTTACGGATTGCTATGGTGCATTCCTTTTTTGGGATAACCTAGCAGGTGATTGGTGAAACAACTTCTGACAATACTCTCCGCTCAGTAGCAACAACAACAACAACAACAAATTCACGTTTCTTTCCCCTGTAAAAATGTGTGGTATTAAGCATTGTTGGAAGGTAGCAACAGTATATTACAATCAGATGAGAGCAAATCCCTTCTGATTATTCCTGAAAGCAGAGGCTGCTGCCATGTTAGTTAATCCTGGTGTCTTTATAGGGAAAATCCTTATTGGCTTGGTTGTTAAGACACCATCTACTTTATGGCACCAATGGCATTCTGAGGCTGCATAACCTTCTTTAGGCTTCTAAATATGGATTTAGGACCAGGGTCACCAAAAGTGGTCAATAATTTTTGGGTGCCCAACATTGAGAAGCCTTTTAAAGGGGCTTGGGTGTTTCAGAGGATGTGGAACATCAGACCCCTTTAAGGTGTCTCAAGTCGTACACTCACAGTTACTTGGCTAAGGCTTCTGCTGTTTGTAAACATTGCCCTACATCTCTTCTCTGTGCATTTATGCAGCCTTGCTGACTGCTGTACTTGTGCTCTCTGAGGCCGGGGACCCCCCCAGGTACATGGGTTACTGTGTGATCTGATCTCCTACGAGCAGCTCTCCCAAGATTCAATATCCATCTTCCTGTGAAGTTTAAGCCTCTTCTGGCAGGGTGAAAAAGTGGAGGCACTGTGCCTGGCACGGTTGGCAGAGCAAGCTGATGTGCAGCCTAGCAAGTGATGGTAGTGCCAACTATTGTACTTGCTTTGAGTTGACTGTCCATAGAGCTTGTTCATGGTCTAAACCAGTAGATGCAAATTCCAAAGGGAAAAGTGGCAGCATCTTGGTTTGGACAAATAACTGAAGTGAAAAGGAACCAATCTGATCATGGCCAGACTCCATGGCTTCTTGATAGGTAGGGATGTCACTCCACATCACCAGTCAGGAGGGTCACTGGGGGTCCTGCAGAAAATGGAGCATCTATCTATCATCAAGGAAAATGGTCATAGGTTTTCTGTCTCTGGAAGTCTTCAGATCAAGCCTGGAAGAGATGTTTTAGACATCTCCATCTGTTGGGCTTAGTACTGGTGTAACTAGGTAGTTATCTGGTTGGTGATGCACAGGAGGTCAGCCTAGGTGATGTCCTGTTCCCTTCTGGCTTTAAACTCTATGAATCTCTTTAGGTATCAGTGTTGCCCCATTGCCGTAAGACCCCTCCAAACCCACAAAACACAGCCGCACAGAGCATCATCCTCTGCCATGGAAACATGTCAGGGCAGTAGTTGTAACTAGCTGTACCTTTTCTTCCCATGGATGGGAATCCTAGCGTACTAGCCCACATGGATTTGTGTAGGTGGTGTTAGCACCATGTTTGTTAGCTTTTAGCACTTGGTATCCCAGAAAAATAAATCCAAGGGGCAAAGTTGTTAAAAAGTGTTACGCATTTGCCTCCTTTTTGTTATGTATTTAACACAACCAGTTCACCAAATTAGAAGGATAAGGCACGTTCCTATGGTAAATATATGGTGTAGGTAGGATGCCATACTGTTGGCAGAGCGTAGGTTCCATGTCTGAATGGTAGTTTCCGTGAGATAGAAGAGTGTTGCTTGTAGCCTGTGAAATGTGGCTTGAAGTGAAGGGAGTTGTCCCGTGACAGCCCCACACAGAAGGGAAGCTAGGTTCTGAGTTCCCAAGAGGAAGTGGGAAGCACATGCTGTCTTGCCTACTCACACAAGCTAGCCCAAAGAGGAAGCTGGGGGAAATGGACCAGCCCCCAGATGATAGGGTGTACACAGCATGTGCTAGCCAGGAGATCCAGTTGCTCCTCTGAGCCCACTGCCATGATCTCCCTGCCTTGAGTTGTCCTTCCCAGCTGTGTCCCCAGCTCCTGGTATGGTTGCAACCTCTATGCTTCCTCCTTACCCCACTATGCCCCTAGCCAGGATGTTACACCAGCTATTTACTAGGGAACTTTGTCCTTGCCCAGTGTTTCTAGCCCATACAGGGCTGGCTGCCTTCTCTTAGCAGGCATAATGGCTAGGTTACACCTGAATAAATAGAAAGGAAAGTGAGGAACGTGCTGATCAAGAGATTTGCCGGAGACGCCAGGAGCAGATTTATGAGTTCAGAACATAAGGTCTTTTATGTTTGGATTGCAGTTAACCAGCCTGTTAAGAGAAACAAACAAAAATATCCTCTACAGTGTAGCAGAAACGAATGGTTTATTCTGCAGGCAACACTGAGGGCTTGTTGTCTGGCTGAGAGACCCAGTCAGTTATCCAGCTTCTTAGGCAATATTATTAACCCTGGGACTGAGCCCCTGCAGATTCAGGGACTGTGTGTGCCGCATACATAAAATGTCTGACCACTGGTGTTGGTATGTTGCTATATTGAAAACAGATCACAATTTTTAATTAACACTATCACTTGAAATTCTCAGCTGTTCTCCTGGACCTGCTTGTAGGCAGGAGGCTTTGTAGGGAAGTCTCACTGTGTCTGTCACTGCAAACAACTAGGCTAAAGTAAAGTGGGGTGAGCTTGTAAATGTTAGAGAGCAGTCTGCTTTGTCTCTTTCTGGTTTGGGGAGTCTTGTGTGTTATTCTGAATTATTAGAAAAAAAGTAGTGTTAATCCCACACTGGAATTAAGACTGTCCTCTTTTGTATTAAAGCAGAAATTTAATCCAAAAGAACTATCAAGAAACCTTTTGTTTTTGCCCTGGGAGAGGAAAACAGGAGATGTCTGTCTTCTCTTGGAGGTTAGTTGCAAGACCAACCTTCTGGCAGGGGGGATTTGAAGCAAGAGCTCAGGTACATTTGGTAGCAGGGGCACAGCAGTGTGGTGGCCAGGGAGCCCAGCACCTCTCTTCCCTGACACCCTCAGCAGGGACAGGTGAGCCATTGGAGCAGGGAATTCAGGGGCACTTAAGGAGCATTTTGATGCTGGGGTTTGGCTTGTATATTTGAGCTGGTAGGAAATTCTGCCTGACATTTGGCTTCTACACAAATACATACCGTAAATGAGCCTCCATGGAACAGTTCTGACAGCAAGCTTCTTCCGAAGGGGCCCACGTGACTAGCAGGGCCACAAAAGTGAATTTGTTAGAATTTTACAGCTCTGTTACATCACAGTAAATGGGGGGCTTTCATTGATGCAGCGATGACAGAACAATGTGTATTGTGGGGGTGCAGAGAGCTGTTGACCCAGATTATAAACCTTAGATATAATGAAAACCACTTCAAGCCAGGGGATGTGGCAGCTCCCCAAATTTCAGCCTGTAGGTGCTGCAGGCAAATGTTCCAGGTCCAAGTCTTCTGCCTCTTCCCCCTACTCTGGAGCGGGGAAGGGGGAGAAGCAGATAGAGGAAGCTGGGGAGCTCTACTACACTACCCCAGAGATTTAGCAGTGTAAGAGCCAGACAGAGCATGTATCAGCAGAGCAATCAGAAGTACCCAGCAGCAGGTGGGGTTTGTCCAGTCCTGAGAATTAGGGTGCTATGCCTGGTACCTCCCTCCCTTCTTAGGCAAAGCAGAGATCTATTGCAGGAGGGAATCCTGCCTCCGGTTCTGAAGGCACAAATTGCCCTTGCATGCATGTACCCACCCTTACACGTGCAAAAAAGTAACTATACAGGTGCACACGGCTAATTTTGCCAGGTGTCAAAGGATGGAGCGACGGAGAATTCAGCTCTGTGTGTCCCTCTCTCAAGCCTTGGCAGGAAGACTCTCCCCCAGCCAGCATGTGCTCCACAGAGTACACGGATTGATGCATGAACCTTCAGGTCAGGGAAATCCAACCTCATCTTAGGAACAGATGTATTTACCATACTGTCTTTGTAACTGACTCACAAGAGGGCAGAGCTGTTTTGAATTTGAAAGGTAATAAACAACGAATGAGCAAAAAACCCAAAACCCAGCCCCATTGTTTATCATTTTTCTTGTGTTACTGCTTTTGGATTTTCCAGACTTTTTTTTTTCGGTGGCCCCACATGACACTTCTGCCCCCCTTCCCTGTCTCAGAGCCAAACCGGAGCATTGAAAATGTGGTTGCAACGAAGAGGGAGAGGAGCGTCTTTTATTTTGATAAGATCTTTGGCCTTCTGGTATGAAACAAATAGCAAGCAACAGCTGCGCTAAACAGGTTGAAATGTTGGTCATCCCAAGCCAAGTATGTCTTCTAATGTTAACCCGTGTGTTTCCACTGATTTCCAGGCCTCTTTGAAATAAGAGCCCAGAGACCCTAATGGGCTATGGCTCTGCAAGGGGGAAATCTGACGACTGCTTTCCCCACAATGCTTCTGTGAAAGACAAGCTGCATATTTCTGCCTGCTAGGCCTTTTGGCATCAGGAAGGACCTATATAGCAAACCCAAGTCAGGGGGAACTTAAAAGCATGTTCAAAGGCTTATGACTGAAGCCGTGTATTTGGCTCAAAATGCCACTTCACTCATTGTTTCAGTTGTTTTAGGATTCTACCAAACACAACCTTGAGCGCAATCTTTGTTTCACGTGCTCAGCAGTGCCAAGAGGCGCTTCCCTCTCCCATAGTTTTGTGGACGAGAGATTCTGTTTTAGGAATATGAGGGGTTGGGGATTTACAGTGTTGAGATACAAACTGCCTGAAAGTCTGGAGGGGCTCAGAACTGGTTTTTGGCTCAATCTATTAAGAAAGGGGGCCAGCTGCAAAGTCCGGATCTGGATTCAGATCAGGAGCTAAATTATGCAAGTGTTTGGTTCCAGGAGTTTCATTAGTGTGTTGCTGAAGATCACAAAGTCATCTATCTAAAAACTTGTCATCCCACCTCTACCCCTCCAATGGCTGCCATCAGGAATAGGGTACTAGGAATAATTTAATAGTATTGTGTAACTCCATAAATCCTAAGGACAGCCCTGCACAAGGCAGTTTTTGGTATATGCAAAAGCTCCTGTGAAAGGCATGGGAGTGAAGGAGAGGGGCGGAGCTGCTGTGGTCCAGAAGCAGGGGTATATTGGGATCCCAGGCTTTGATGCTTACTCCATCTCGGATTCCCCAAGGGAGCAGCTCACCTGCAAGATCCTCTTTTTATAGGGCCATTAATTTACAAAAGCCCTGTCTTAAACATTGTCTCCTTTCTGCCCAGGTCCAGTTAACGTGGAGCGTGCATGAAATTTGTCCCATTGCCTGTCCATTGATGGGAGGTGGGAGAACAGAGCTTGTTTCTGTTCAGACGGGGTTTTGAGAGGTGAGGCACAGCACTGGAAACAACACAAACAGGGGCCTATTTTTGGTTTGCCATCTGACCCTGCCAGCTCAGAGCACCTCGCCTGCTATCTCAGCCGAAATTACATTTACATGCCAAAAGCAGAATTGTTTCTTGTCCCCACGATTAAAGCCGATCCATGTATCTGAGGATTTACAATGTACCTTTAAAGGTCTGCTGCAGTCATAGCATGATATTGCTGAGGCTCATTTAAGCACAGAGCGTGTGTGGCTCTTACACCCTAGGCTATATGGATTCAGCGATATAATCAAAGCAAAGTTCCCAGTTCCTGAAAAGCTCCCTGTACTGGCCTGATTTGGTTGCTGTCCTTTAGCAGAACAAAGCTCTCTGTGTGCATTTTGTTTCCTTCATCCTGTTGAATTCTTGGGCACGCTAGTTTTCAGTCTACTTCTTTTGTGTAGCTCATTCACTTGGTAGAAAAAGCTTTGGAAACAAAGCAGCATTAAGCAGCTGGGAAGAAGCACGACTGTCCAGTTTGTGCTCTGATCAGGGTCTTTTGAGTCTGAAAGAAGACCCAACCCTTCATGTTCCATGGCCCATCAATTCCTTTTTTGACAAATCGCTGCTTTCCCTTTGATGTTTAAAAAGTATGGAGTCATTTTATAAGAAGACACTGTGAAATCTGAAAATAATTACTGCTAATTAGTCTAAACGCTACCTTCAGCCAACAGGTTGCTGCTAGTGCCAAGAGCAATGCCAAAGTCATTGCTGTCACTCTTCATGCAGTGTCATTAGATAGAGAGTGTCTCAAACTGGAAACTTAGAGGCCCATCCACGCTCTTTCTCCATGTACCCTGTATCCTGATATGTCCCTCCTGGGCCATCCAGTGTGTCATATCTCTTAGTCTGGGGGAGCAGCTGTCTTTCCATGTGTGTCTCATATGCAACAGGGCACTTCAACAGTGGTTAAATAAAAAGAATAAATAATGTAATGTATTGTTTGCATTGTAGTAGCAGCTATACGCTCGAGTCATGGATCCTTGTCCTGTTGTACAAACACATAAAGAAAAGATAGTTTTTGCCCCAAAGAGCTTACAATCTATAAACAAAAGGTTTCCATCTGCTTAGACTTAGATGCTGCTTCCTGGAAGTTTATAAAGAGGCTTAGTTCAAATAAATGAGTGAATTTTTTATTTAATTTTTTAAAACTAACTCAAACCAAGAGCTCTCGCAGCTCTGGGAGTCTCCTAGAAGCATTGCTAATGAGTCTGTGTTTGTTCATATACGTCTGTGTGTCGTTGTGGGCTCCCCAGCCATCCCCACTGAATGCCAGATGCTGCTACCATGAGAAATGACACAGATGCCAAATAACAACTCTGGAGAGACAAATGATCTTTAGCTCCCATTAATGGAGAAGTAACTCCAAACATAAGTTCAGGTGCGTCCTGCTTTTATTTGTTTGTCTAGTCTGTGGCGTCCCTCTCTGCCAGGAGTAATCTGGACTTGGTGTGTTCATGTCAGGGCAGGTCTGTCTGTCCAGGTGAATACTTAATACACCAAGCCAGACATTTGGGGTGTGAAATAAACAGCTCAGAGAGATTTTGGAAATTCTGTTTTCATTCCAGGAACACGTAAGAGGCAATTTGGGTTCAAGTAACAGCTTCACACCCTGCTAGTCACCTGTTATATAAAAACAGCTTAAATTTTTGCATCTTGTTCGTTAAGCCTCAGACTTTAGTTTGTCTGTTAGATACACAATTCTTTGCACCAACAAACACCCCAGCCACGGAACCCCTCTCAATGCGAAGCTTTCCTTTAATTTCGAAGACAGTGGAAGGTGCCAGGTTTCAAGATCCTGCCCAGAGAGGCAAGGCCATTCAGTAGACTTGACCTGGCAACCAGACCTGATGGGCCTCATTAGTTTCCATGTGGAGTATCAAGGGCAAATGCCCCGATTTTCAAAACTGTTAACTAATCTTGGGTGCCTCTGATGCCAAATAATCAGCTCGAGACCTCAAAGGCCTGATTCTTCAAGAGGTATTGGGCACTGGTCTGAGGACCCATTGGTTAGGCCTACTTGCTGAGGAGAATAGTGGCTGCTGTACCCTCAGGGAGCCTGGTGGGCTCCCAGAATGCACAGCATCCAACTTAGATGCTCCTCTTGATAGGGGGAGGAGAGTGTGGAGAGATGTGGAGGGTGAGCCCCCTATGTCAGAGCTGAGGGCTGTTCTGCAGGCCCAAGAAGTCTGTGGTTTATCCAGTTTTAGCTGAATGGTTCCCACTGAAGGAGCTGGAAAGCTGTAGCAGATTCATTACCCTCTGTGTGGCCCAGACACCACTGGAGAGGGGTGGAGCCACACGCCCTACATTAGAACTGTCAGAGACACTCTTTGATCCATGTCAAACCCTCACATAACTTTTTTTTAAAATTCCCCTTCTCCTCCCTTGACATCAGTTACAACATGGAAATGAAAAATTGTTCTTTAAGTAACCTGTGGGAATAAAAGTGATTTAAAAAAAATCCTTGTCATTAGCTGGGCTGCATGGGCACTATGAAATAGGTATACATTTCAGTCATGTAGGCAAAACCTATGGTGCTGGTAGGGAAGCAGGCAATTTCCAGTTCCAAAATGTTCAGTGGTGGCTCACCACAGCACCCCAGTGTTTTGAAAATGCTGATACAACCATTTATAAATTTTACTTCCATCGAAAATTGGTAGAAGAACAAAGGACCTGTCCTTTCCTGTTCTTTTAGTGGGAGTTACAGGTAATGAGAATTGGGCATGTTTAATGCTCACTAAATAGAAGACAAATTTGAATGTGTGGAGGATTTCAACAGTAAAAGAAATAAACATTCTGTATAACACATTAAGTATCTAAACATCTGTTTTGACACATAGCTATAATGGTTCCATTGTTTACAACAGAGCTAGAATCATGCCATTTATTTTCAATAAAAAATGGGGACAGTTTTATGTAGTTCCTCCTGTGCACTTAGCTAAGATCCTCCTTTGTGCATTTATGTGAAATATATTTGACCAAATATATGATGGCTCTTGGGAAATCTGTTTTTCTGTGTACAAGTTGAACCTCTCTAGTCTAGCACCCTTGGGACCTGACCAGCACTGAAGCATAGAATTTGCCAAACCACAGAAGGTCAGTATTGTCTAGCAGCATTACAAATACTTCCAATGCTTATTGGTCTCTTAGAAGACATTTAGGGGTAAATTAGAGCTAAATAACAGCAGAGAATAACACAGACCTGGCTGCGTCTAGATTGGCAAAATTTTGCACAAATACTTTTAACGGAAAAGTTTTTCCGTTAAAAGTATTTACAAGAAGAGAGCGCTATATACTGGCATGTGCCTTTGCGCAAAAGATTTGCTTTTGCGCAAAAGCATCCGTGCCCAGTATAGACACTCTCTTGCGCAAGAAAGCTCCGATGGCCATTTTAGCCATCAGGCTTTCTTGCGCAAGAAATTAAGGTGGCTATCTACACTGGCCCTCTTGCGCAAGAATACTTGCGCAAGAGGGCTTATCCCTGAGCGGGAGCGTCAAAGTATTTGTGCAAGAACCACTGATTTTGTACATTACAAAGTCAGTGTTCTTGCGCAAATACTAGCGGCCAGTGTAGACAGGCAGCAAGATTTTGTGCAAAAGCGGCCGCTTTTGCGCAAAATCATGCCAGTCTAGACGCAGCCAGAGATCCAGGACTGCTGGCTATAAACAAACTTTATGGGACTTCAGGAAACCTGTGCTAAGTGGACATCCAGTAAGTAAAATCATGCCGGAACACGGATATTGCCGGACCAGAGAGTGCTGGACTAAAGAGGTTCAACCTTTAGTGGTACTTCTTGCAGCTGGTAACTGCTGTGCTGTGACTAGTCATGAATACAGATGTGTTTATTGTACAATGAAAGGTGGTTTTTACTAACAGATCCATTCTCCTAGATCCTACCTGTAGCATGCAGAAGAATAAAATGATAGGATTAATCCTGGTTTGCATTATTTTCCATCACCATAAGCTTCTGTATTCTCACCTTGTGGCCTATTTTCAAATGGAACCTTTTAATCAGAAACGACCCTTTCTATATTGTAAATAGTAAACCTGCAATTTGACAAAGGAAGAATAGTCTGAAAAGTGCAGATAATACAGGCACTGTGTGTTGGCACCATGCCCACCCATTGTGAGCCAGGACCACTGCTTGTAGTCGACAGAATTCAGCTGGCTTCTCTCAGGCAGTGCGGAGATCTGACAATTTGCTACAGATAGGTGGGTTTATGTGTCTGGAACAGCTGGGCAGAAGTTGGAACACGAGAGGCAGGTCTCTCCCCTCCCTCATCATATATTTGATCTAATTGTGGGATGAATTCCTGGAGGACTGACTGAAACAGAAGTCATTGTCCAGGGAACCCTCCCGAGGGCAGTGATTTTCAAACTAGGGGTCGCAATCCAGCACTGGAGGTGGAATTACTGGGTCTCGTTGCTGCACTGTGATCAAGTGATCAACTGAGGTGCTACGGCAGCTACCTGCCTGTCCTGGCACTGCAGACTGTGCTGTGCCCTAGAAGTGGCTGGCAGCAGGCCTGGCTCCTAGCAGTGTGTGCAGGGAGAGAGTGCACAGGGAATGCACTGTCCGTACCCTGAGCACTAGCTCCACACTCCCATTGGCTGGGAACTTGCCTGCTGTGGTTGCCCTTGCAGACACCTCAGCTCTCTAGCAATGGAGCTGGAGCTGCCTCCGAGCACTTGACGATTCTTATCTGTCGTGTTGCAGCACTTTCTGCAGGCTGCCTTCCTGGCCCTGCAGAAACACAACCTCAAGCTCATTGCAGAGAACCTCATCATCTCTCTGTGGGCACAGCTCATGCAGCTGTGCTTCTGGCATCTGAACACCAGTGCCGACTGGTGTGACCGGATCATTATGGAGCGGTGGGGTGATCAGCAATGGCTCCAGAATTTCCATATGCAGGAAGACACCTTTTTGGAACTGTGTAAGTGGCTCGCCCTTGTCCTAAGGCAATGGGACACCCACATGCAACCCGCCATCCCCCTTGAGAAGCAGGTCATCATTGCCATTTGGAAGCTTGCCATGCCGGACAGCTACCGATCCATTGGGAACCAATTCGGTGTGGGGAGATCGACCATCGGGGCCCTGGTCATGCAGGTATGGTACTCTCGGCTATTGTCCTGGGAATAGGGTGAAGTGCTGGAAAGGGGGAGGAGGATTGGTGGTGGTGGTGGAGGAAGCCCCCTTCCCGGGAGTTTTTTTCAGTCTCACTATCACAAAGCCCTACTGGGGGATGGGAGATGTAGGGGGTTTCTCCTGCTCTGTAGGGGGTGCAGGGCACATCTTGGGGATCTCCCGAGGGCTCTGGCAACCCTGTGATTCTCCGTTTGTCTCCTACAGGTGGTGAGGGCAGCCGAATACATCAACTGGAAGGGATACTTTTCAATGGTCCTGCAGGCCATCATAGACCACCACGGCTGGTTCACAGACATTTATGTTGGGTAGTCAGGGAAGGTGCACGATACCCCTTCCACAACTCCAGTGTCTTCCAGAAGCTACACAATGGCACTTTTTCCCCCCACCATCAGGGTCGAGGACGTGGACATGCCAATGTGCATTGTAAGGGACACGGCCTACCCTCTGGTGTCCTGGCTAATGAAGCCCTACACCGGACACCTTGACCCCACTAAGGAACACTTCAGTGCCAGGCTCAGCAGGGCCCACATGGTGGTAGAAGGTGCCTTTGGGCATCTGAAGATGCGGTTCCATCACCTCCTCACCCGGCTGGACGTTGGGGAGCAGAACATCCTCCAAGTGGTGGCTGCATGCTGTGTCCTTCATAATTTTTGTGAAAGGAAAGGCAGATGTCCCTTCCAGGGTGTCAGGAAGAGGCCAATCGGATCAGCCAGGCCTTTGAACAGCTGCGTGCAGCTGCTGTCCAGCAGGCCCATCAGGGGGCTGTGCACATCTGGGAGGCCCTGAGGGAGAATTTCTCACAAGGACCCCCAGGGTCATTCTCCCCTGGGTCTCCCCACTAGGGGCCTGTGCATTGCCCCTCTCTGCCTTTCCTCCCTCATGCCTCCCTTCCTTCTCCACCACAGAAACAATAAAACACACTTTTTGTTTTGGAAAAAATAAACTCTTTGTTTTCTTATTTGGGGTAGAAGTAACTGGGCAGGCACTGGGAAAAGAACCTGGGAGGGAGAGGATAGAGGGGTGAGGAGGGGAAGAGGAGGAGAGGCTCAGGACTGAGGCTGGGAGTGCCTCCTGGCTCTGGTGGTCCCACTGCCCAGACGGGGGTGGGAGGCTAGGAGAGAAGCAGGGGCAGGAGCAGGAGCAAGCACCATGCTGGCGGAGAGTGCTTGGACACCTGCACAGATGGCATGGCCCTGCTCTAGCATCTCCCACCAGGTCTCTTGCGGTAGCTGGATGTCCTCCTCCAGTCTCTGGTCCAGGGCGTGCTGCAGGGCTCGCAGTGCGGAGATGTGCTCTTGCTGGAATTCCTCCTGGGTTCTCCTGCACTGGCGGGTCACTCGGGGTCGGGAGGCTGCCACGGGTGGTGTCAACTGTCCCCCTCTCACAGCTGATCCGGCTGTGGAGAACAGAAAAGTCAGTCATCCCTGGAGACACTGTGCCTGAAGCCTTGCCCTCATCTGTGAGCCGAGACCAACAGTTCTTGGATCATATGAAGGTGATGTGCTTGGAGCAAGACCATCTGTGGCCTAGACAGTGGGACCTTTTCTACAGGGGCCCAGATGTCCAGGGGGAGCTTCACTACCCCCACATCCTGGGGACAAGCAGGCATGGGAAGGTGCCAGCCAGACAGGAATCCTGTAGGTGGAAGGGGGGCATTGGGGCGGCTGGGCATCCCTCTGTGCCATGCACATGCCTGGTCCAGCAGTGGCGGCATCCCAAGGGGAGAGACCTGAATCCCTGCCCGCTGGAGGAGAGGGGGGCAGGGTGTTGGGGGCAAAGTGTGTCTGAGCAGCAGACACTCCTTGCCATGCTGTCCCTGGGAGTGGATGCTGCCCTGAGCATGTGGGCATGCCCATGTGCCATGTGCAGCACTCCTCTTGTGGTGGGAGGTTGTCCCACCCCAATTTCAAGAGTAAGGCTCCTATCCTGGTGTCGAGAGTATGTGAGGGCTCCCCAGAACCTGTGAGCCATAGCACAAGCGTCCTCTGGTGCAGCCTCCTGGGGTTGTGTGCCCTGGACTGGTGCTCCACGTGCACCCAAGTGCACAGGCTGCTGTGCGATCCCCAGGCTCAGACAGCTGAGGGAGGAGCATGCCTCAGCCTCTCACTGCCCACCACCTCCACCCTGTGAGTGTAGGGAAAGTAATGGCCCTCACCTGGTGTGCCTTTCCCGGGCTCAGAAGATGGTGCTGGCTTCATCCGGTTCCTCCTTCTTCTCCTCCACCGCCTCCTCCATGTGTCTGTCCCCTGGGAGGGTAACGATGGGTGTCTCCAACCCTGAGTCCACTACTGGGGGGAGGGAAGGGACTGACCTACCCCCTAGGATGCAGTGCAGGTCTGAATAGTAGGGGCAGGTGTGGAGTTCAACCCCAGAGCGGGAGCTGCTCTCCCTGGTCTTGGCATCTCTTGGCATCTTGGAGCCCTTGGTGCCCAGGCTCTCAGCCATCTGGCCATAGATGTCAGTGTTCCTATGTCTGGCACGGAGATCCTAGATGTTTGCTTCCTTGCCCCAGACCTCAATGAGGACCAGGATCTCCGCACCAGATCAGGAAGGCGCGCGCCTCTTCTGTCTCCGGGCAGGGTCCTGGGAGCTGGCTGACTGCTCAGCTGCAGTTGTGAAGGGCTCGGATGGAGCACAGGGGTGGCTCATGGCAGCAGTGACAGCTGTGCAGGCTGCTGCAGTGTGGCAGAGGAAAAGCAGGGTCTCCTGTCTGCCACAAGCCCTTTGAGTTTTGTTGAGTGTGGACAGACGGACCCATTATTTCGAAATAACTCCAGCCACCCTGTCTCTACACACTCTATTCCAAAATAGCTATTTCAGAATAGGAATTATTCCTTGTAGAAAGAGGTTTACAGAATCTGGAATAAGCCGCCTGTAATTTTGAACTATTTTGAAATAACAGGCTTGCTGTGTAGATGCTTGCAAAGTTATTTTGGAATAACATCCGTTATTCCAAAATAATGCTACTATGTAGACATACCCTGAATAACCTGAGGCAAGCACCTGGCTCCTTGCTCTTATCCCTGCCTGCTGAGTCAGGGGTTAAAGACCTTGTTCCCTTTTTGTGTTTTCTTTTGTTTTCAGCAATCCTTCTCTCCAGGCACTGATTTTGAAGTGGCCTGTGGGCCACCACTCAGCTAATTAAAAGGGAGGGTGTCCGTATTAGATAGGGGCTGGAGCTGTCACTTTCAACTAATGCTGGAGCACAGTTGGAGTCCAGAGGATTGGTCTGAAGCAGCCCCTAGATAGCAGGGCCTGATTCTCTATGGCCCTCTAGGTTAACTGGGCAGCTACCTTTGTGCAAAACATTCCCATTCTGATGGGATGGTGTTTGGCATTGCTGCAAATGATGCAGGGGCATGACATTTGGGTGACTGGTTAGCAAAGCTGTCAAAGCTGTTCCCCACTTTGGCACGACAAATGCAGAAGTGGGGGCCCACAAAAGCACCTCAAAACCTTGTCTTTACAGGCTTTGGTACAAAAAACTTTCCCCAAAAATCCTAATACCCAGACTTTGGGAAATATCCGCAGCCACCACCTAAGTATTCCAAGGAACCAGTGAAGAGATCACTTGGGAAACCTCCTCCCTAAAACCTCAGGGGTACCTCAAGCTCTTTTCCCCAAAGAGCTTGAAAAAATAAAAGAGAAACAAGCTACAGTCTGTAGTAGCTGACTCCTAGTCAGACAGACTGACCTCTCAAGACACAAAAATGGACCAATACTGGTTAATAAGAAAATAAAACAAACTTTTATTGTCAAAACAAAACTACAGTTGCAAGCATAGTTGAGGTGGCTAGATGGTAAGAGCCACCAATTGATATACTCATGGGGAACCCCCCCATGGGCTCAAAACTTATTTACAAAAGAGAAAAAAACACTTTTAACAGCACCGACATCAGTTCCGAATCCCCAACCAGAAAACAATAAAACCTGATAGACTAGATAAACTTCTCCCTACTTACACTTTGTCAGAAGTCCGTTCTTGGAGAGAGACAGGCCTCCAATCTCCCTGTTACTTGGAAGAAACAAAGGAGGGAAAAGATAAAATTCCTTTGTCCCAGTTTGAAATCTCTACCTGAATTACTATTGGCTGACCCAGATACCTGGCTAGGGACAGGAGACATAATTAATCCCTTAGCCACCATGCTGCTGGTCAGCTCTCCTGGTTATGACACACACCCCAAATTGCAGACGGCGCTGGACAGCTTGTGGCCACACTGGCTGTGATTTCTTCTGTGAAGCCTGTGTTAAAACATAGTTAATAAGTATATGCACACCTTACTAGACTATTGGATACATGAGAATTCAACAAGCCCTCCCACATCTGTGGAGTACCATGACTGACATACAGAGGCTTAAGTAAATTTCTTGTAGAGCATTAATTTTGCAGGGCCTCTTTGCCAAGGCCCTCATACTGTTGCTGACTCATTATAACTACCCCTTTAACCAACCAAACTCTCAGTTTCAATACAAAATTTAGAACAGCGTGGGGCCCTAATCCAAAGCTGAATTGACCAGGTTCTGTGCATCCTGCTGAATACACCACTGTCATACACCAGGCTGTGTCTTGGCACTGCTGAGGGCGTCAGCTCAGTGCAAATTGCTCAAAACCAGGGCTATTTACCACCCTCAACTGCTGATGGGACAGTGTTTGGCATTGCTGCAAATGATGTAGGGGCATGACACTTGGGTGGCTGGGTAGGGAGGCCAACATCATTAAGAGCTCACTCCAGTACCTTTAAACTCTCCAGGAAAGAAAGCGACAAAGCCAGGCTGGTGTTTTCTAAGCCTGGCCTTGATTGACTCATCCACACAGCAATGAATTTTTCAACTTAAGTAGTCAGGGGGCAAATTAGATCGGGGGGTGGGCAAGATGTGGCCCACAGGCTGCACAAGCCCTCCAAGCCTTTTAACCCAGCCTACCGCCCACCCCGTCAGGACCCTTGGGTACAGAGAAACTCCACACAGTTCAAAGAGGCTGGCTGCAGCATGTGCCTCTCTGCGCTGAGAGCAGGGGTCAGAGGTTCCCGTGCTCTGTTCACCCCCAGCACAATCTCTCATCTCCTGTTGGCCAGAAACCAGCCAATGGGAGCTGAGAGATTGAGCTGGGGGCACTGGCACCAGCATGTGAAGCCTTTTCCCCATGGCACACACTGCCAAGAGCCACATGAAACAGTAAGATGCTTTGAGCAGCCTGAGGTTGTGGCAGGCAGGGAACCTGTCTGAGGGTCCCACTGGCTGCTGGTCAGAAGTCACTCAAGTAAGCATCTCCTGGACAGCGCCTGCCTTTGGCACCCCTCTCCTCCTACCCCCCAGGTCACCACCTCCTCCTATCCTAGGTCACCACCCAAACTCTCAGCTTCCTCCACCCTACTCCAGGTCACAACTCCCTCCCAGACCCTGCACCCCTCCCCCCGGCCAAAATCCTCTCCTGCACCCATACCCCTTCCCTGACCCTGCACCCCATTCCCCTGTCCCAGGTCACAACCCCCTCCTTCATCCAAACTCTTCTCAGACCCCATGCCCTCTCCTGCACCCCAGTCTTCTGCCCCAAGCTCCCTTCTGCACCCTCTGTCCCAGACTCCACACCACCTCCACAGAAAAGTACAGCCCTTGGCCACTTCCCAAAATCTTGGAGTGCTCCCCCCCACATAAAAAATTATTGCCCACCCCTGGACTAGTTGATTACTGTCGGCCCTTCTGGCCTTGTAATCTATGGATCATACAGGTGAGGTATGGAAATAATAGAGCTCCTCGGGATATTTTGGGCCCAATCGTGCAAGGTGTTGAGCAGCTCTTGAGGCTGCTCAGCAGCGTCAGGCCCTTGCTTAGCAGGTTCACACACAGTTATTAAAAGGCAAGATCCTTCTTATCCACAACTCTGAGCATGGGAGCCTGCAAATCCTGACTTGCAAGAGTAGTGCTTACTCCTGCAGGTAGCTGTATTGAATTCAGTGAGGCTCCTTGCACCAGCATACTACTCCTGTGCGTAAGGGTTTGCAGAAGCCCCAGCAAGCTGGGACTGGAGTCTCCATTGTGCTCAGCATATGAAGAGGAATGGGTTATTTCTTTTTCAGCAAGCAGTTTTGGTTCCTGCTCTGTGAATTATTATTACAGATCTCTCCACACACCCCTGCCCCCCTCCCCGCATTGTTTCCATGAATGTGGTGAGGCTCCAGTCCAGGAAATTGGGGGGAGGGCTTCAGAAATGTATTTCACCATTTTAGAACATAAGTGGAATTAATTAAATCCAAACTTCAACAGTGTGTCAAACACTGAACTATGCTCAAGACCCACTTCAGACAGCATCATTTCCAAACGCATTTTTCTGAAATGAAAAAATCTGCCCAACCCTTCCCACTCACAATAGTCCAAGGACCCTGCACCCCCTCCTTCATCATCTGACCTGAACATAGGGAAGGAATGTGGAAATCTTGGTACCTGAGTCTGAGAGAAAAGTATGGAGTTTGTAGGGCAGCCCAGAGAAAGCATGGGGGAGGGTAGCTGCTTTGTGCCTCATTTTTCCCATCTGTAAAATGGGAATAAAATCACTTAGACACCTATGAAAATCATCATGGACAAAAAATGCTTTAAGAACAGAGTCTTGATTTCAAAACTGTGATGACAGAATCCTGCCCTCCAGGCAAATTGGGTGGACACCATGCAAAACTTTGACTTGTATCTTGAGTCATCGGCTACTGCTCATGCATAATACTGTGCCTTGGTTTATAAGCTGTAAGTGAACGTTACCCAGGGGTACATCTACACAGCAGTGTTATTTCGAAATAATTGACGTATTTCAGAAATAACAAAAAGTGTGTCTACACAGCAAGCCTTTATTTTGAAATAATGGCGAGCTGAAGGACTTCTTACTCCGACTCCTGTAACCCTCATTTCACAAGGCGATAGGGAAGTCGAAGGAAGAGTGTTCTTCCTTTGACTTCCTGCTGTGTGGACAGCGCCAAAAGCTAAATTAAGTTATTTTGACTTCAGCTACTCATTTGACGTAGCTGAAGTTGCGTAGCTTAATTTGACTTGCACCCTGTTGTGTAGACGCACTCCAAGTGATGAAGGACAGAATCACTATTAAAACCCACAATTGAGGTGCCTGTCCTAAGGCCCAATCCAGTTGCAGTTTTACTGATGTCAGCAGGAGCTAGGGTGGTCAGTATATAGGGGGTGGCGGGCAAGGGGATGAATGGGGGCAAAGGGATTAATTTTGAAGACCCCATGTGAGCAGCCTCCCAGCCAGGTGGTATCTTCTCTATGAGGCTTTTTCAGCCACACCAGTATACAATGAAATCGAGAGGATTTCAGGGCCAGGCTGGTGCAGGCCCAGGCTCTGCACTACTGGAAGGGGCAAGGCCTCAGGCAGAAGGGGCAGGGACAGGGGCATACAGTGCTCTGCGCAGCACCCCCTCCTCCAGCCCTCAGAGCCACACAGAGTGAGCAGCACAGTGGTCCAGCAGCGACTTAAAGGGCCTGGAGCTCCAGCTGCTGCTGCAGTAGCAGCAGCAGCAGCAGCCTGGAGCCCCAGATCCCACGGAATCGCTGGGCCCCATTTCCTTCCCCCATCAGTGGGCCTGGGCGAAGCTTGCACTGAATTGCCAGCAAATTGATAACAAAAGGAAGCACATGCTGGCTGAAGCACATGGGGTGCTCCCATCCACCTTTCCCCTGCTGCTTTGAACATTTGAAACACATTGGGTGTTCTGGTTCAGTAGAAGTTCAGGGGCAGAATCCACATGAGGGCAAAACAAACACTTCCCCTTGTGAAATGGTAACTGACAGGCTGTTTGATACTCCAGCCCCTTGGTGAGTAATTGGCATATCAAATCCATTTCCTCCTGCTTCTTTCTGCGTTGCATCAACAGCATTGATACCGCCTGGCAGTAACATGACCCAAGACAGCGGGATGGAACTGCTTACACACTTAAAAACCAGTCTTAGATGAACCTGCCTCCTTCCAGTTCTTTACTCCTCTGATCAAACCTGCTCACACGTTGGTTTTATTGCTTTGCAGAAGCTGCTGCCTGGAGTAGGGCCTGAGCTGGAACTGTGGAGATGCTCTAGGCTGGCCTGGCAGTGCATGAACAGTTCATGACAGTGTGGGAGCTCTGAGCCTGGAACACCAAAGGGGCTATAACTGTGCATTGAGATGTATTAGCTGTCCTGATGCCCATGGGTGGAACAGTAGAGGCCACAGCAGCACTGTGATGCATTAGCAGAGTTTATGGGGCATGCAGGCAGTGGCATGCCCCTGGAAGCTGTGGATCTGGTTTCCCGTGCATTCGCTGAGTGGTTTTCAGGGCCATTGTGATGTCAGGGCTGTTGCAGATCACTAGCAGAGCAGCACTGAGCAGGTTGCTGGGCAGCGAGTACAGCTCTTAGAAGCACTTTATGTGACCCTTGCCTAGGAATGGGCAAAATATGGCCCAAATACAGCCCGCTAAACTGCCTGCCACCAACCCCTGGCCCAGCGGGAGCCTCAGGCAGTCTCCCTGCCTTCTGGGCCCCTGCACACCACTCAAAGTGGCCAGCTGTCCAAAGTTTGCACACTGCCCTTGCCTCCAGCACAATCTCCCAATGGGAGCTGCCCGGGGCATGCTTGCAGCGCAGGTAGCATGCAAAGCACCCCTCTCCCCGACATGCATGGCACACAGAAAGCACATGGCCCCTCCAGCCATCCACTCTGAGCAACATCTGGGGGCGTGTTAGGCAGGGAGCCTGTGTGAGAGTCCTGCTGGGGTGCTGGCCGGGAGGTGCCTAGGTAAGTCCCTCCTGGCCAGAGCCTGCCCTGGTACTCTAGCCCCTCCCTACTGCCAATCTTCTGCTCCTCCCTCCTGCACCTGTGCTCTAGGTGACAACCCTCTCCACCCCCACTCCTGTACTCAGACCCTCTCCCAGACCCTGCACTCCAATCCCCTGTCCCACATCACAATCAGACCCCTGCACCCCCACCACAGGTCACAACCCCCTCCCAGATCCTGCACTCTCTTCTACACCCCTCCTTTAGGTTAGAATCCTCTCTTGCATCCACAGCCCCTCTTAACCTTGCTCCCCCTTCTAAACCGCAATTTCCTGCCCCAGGTCATAACCCTCACGTTTACCCAAACTCCCTCCCAGACCCCACATTGCCTCCTGCACCCCAGCGCCCTATCCTGCGCTCCCTGGATGCGGCAGAGTTTTTCCAGGATATCCGAGAAAAACGGCATAGTGTAGATGTAGCCTTAGAGAGCAACCTGCTTTGTCACTCTGTTTTGGTGTTCTTGTGTGTTACCATTCTGAATTCCAAGAAGTAAAGTAGTGACATTGAAACCTTCCAGAAGGAGTATTTTATGTCTTTATCTAACTTCTCCAGGTCTGTTCTCAGGAATTTGTGTGTGTGTGTGGGGGGGGAGTGCTTTTTTTGTAAATGTGGACTGCACGGGTGTGAATGCACCCTCATGACCCTGCAAGTAAGCAGGGAAATCAGCTCCAACCTTCCCCTGGATGATCAGAGGATGGTGGAGGGAGGCTCGGGTAGCATGCTGCTCCTGCCTTCTCCTGTCCGGCTGGCGCATGCTTACTTGAAGGACAATCGGTGGTGCTTTTACACCCTTTTCACCCCTCTGTGTACGGGCCTGTTCTTGGTATAAGTGCTGTGCCAATAGCAAATAGGTGCAGCCCTAGGGAAGAGGCACCCCCTGCACTCTGTTATCCTGTTGGTATCCTCACCTCAACACCATGAGTCCTGGCTGGGCTCTTCTTAGCACTTTCCATGTGACTTTCTTGCTCTCTTACATTCTTGCTTTCTTTGCCTCCTCCCATAATCTGGCTCATGTGTTTGCCTATCCAAGGAGAAAAAAATCACAGTAGCTGTATTTTCCTGTTCTGCTGTTTGCTGGAATATTTTCACATGTGGCAAACATACCCAGACAATTAATCTTGCGCACCCACAGGGCATAATTGTAAAACAGTGCATGGCTGATAAAGCTGTCTCTTCAGTCTCCATTGTGTTGTTTCTTTGTAGGAACTCCTTTTCTTGCTGTGCCTGGGCCAATTTCCCTTGGGTCATATCTGATTTGGATACAATGAAAGTAGACAGAATACATCCTTAAAAAAATCCAGTATTAGGATCTTCTGTTTTCCTCCTGTTTCTCTTCAGAGAGAGGGAGGTAGCCAAAATCAACAGAAATTCACATAAACATGAAAGCAAGACGAAAGAGACAGAGAAGCAGCTCTGCTTCTTTGCTGCAGTCCAAAGTCTGCTGCTTGGGGCCCAGATCTTACCCGGTTTATGATGCTTGTCCTCCTGTGAAATGAGTAGGTGGTCTGAGCCCAGCTCTTAGGGAGTGCTCTCCTGACACAATTGGCACCTTTGTTAGCAGTCTCAGCAGCAGAGAGACCATGGTGTGAGAGGTTGAGCTAACCTCTCACCCCTAGAGGGGTCCATCCCTACCTACAGCACAAGGCCTGTAGGCTGGGCAGTGTGGGAAACTTGTATAATTGGCCCTGCTGAGGCCAACGGGGATCTGAATTCTGACCCTTCGATGATGAAAGCTTCAGTGTCTGCTGCTTGTGCCACAGAGCTTAGTCCTTTATAGGGAATCAGTAGCAGACTCAGAAACCTCTTTTGTGGACTGTTCACCATGGGGGCAACACGACTCAGCCTCACTAGACGAGGTTCACATTTGCACTACTGGTGGTGTGTAACTGCTATGGCTAAAGCAGAGTAGCCAGCCCCTAGGGCTGCCAGTCCAGCATCTTTCACACAACTGGCAGAAGGCTAATCTAGCAGCAGCATCTTTTCTAGCCCATGTAACCCCTTCCAGTCTGGCAAATATCTGGGCATCTATTATCCCCATCTCTCCCTCCCTACTCTAAGCAATTGATTGAACTTTGTTTACTTCCTTAAAGGCTCACAGCAATCTATCCATCTATCCAAGCTCAGTGTTTGCAAGGATGAGACATACAAGTTCAGGATGACTTGAATCCTTGCGTAGCTTCACAGGACTTTGTTTCTTCTTTAATAGTTAACCTAGCATGACAGCAAATTGAAATGCATTGCTGTGTTCCATGCACTACCTGTGTATTATCCAAAAACAATAAAGCATTGATCCCTTTGAGATGTCTGGGGAGGGGGACACCACAAAAATGTTAATAACGCCTCAGAGTTTGGAAAGTGACGTGACAGGTAATGGGGCTCTTTGAAACTTCAGAAACAACATTCTTTACCTCTGTAGTCTGACCTCCAAACTAACCTAGAGCTCTCTGCCAGGAGAACTGGACAGAGACCTGCTATAGCACATGCACACATTCACCTGGGGTTCACTCCATGCCTGGAGAGGGTTTGAATCAATAGGCAAGTCTAGGAAACTACAGCCGAAGAGAAGAGCCCCATTGCCCCAGACTCTGTAAAACACCACAGGTGACAATCAGGTGACAAGAGAAAAGACATACTATGTTTGAGATTTATTTTTTATGCCTAACTCTTGAAGTTGCCATTATAAAATAGCCATGAGCCGTCTAGTATGGCTTGTGATGCTCTTGCTCATGCTCAGTAGTACTTTACTCTCCCCATGGTCACCCTGAAATAGGTGGGGCTAATGGCAGAGTAGGTGCAAACTTTTTATTATCTGCTCCTTACTGAAGGCATCTCTACTAGCTGATCCCTTCTCTCTTCCAAAAGTAGGGCTTTTCCTGTGTCCCTTCTCCCAGCCTCTGGCTTGACAGTTGTTTGCTCCATGGCTCATCCTCAGCAGCAACAACTCCACATTTTCTGTCTAGCATTTGGAACTGCTTTACATGCAGATGTTCAGGCATTTCCTACAAGTTGCTAGGTGAACTTTAACCTGTCACTCCACTGTGCTTTCTTCTATGGTGCTCTTCTGCCATATGGGCTAATACCAAGGGGGCAAGTTTTAAAGTGGTCCTTACACAGGCATATCTCTTCTGAAATTTACTCAGCATTATACCTGCTTGAAGACTTGAGCCTATTAATACTAAAAAACATTTATTTGGTACATCTCCTATTCAGAGCACCATACAGACATTACCCAGTATCCCTGTTCAAGAATTCAAAATATAACATTTACAGAAAGAAAGACCAAAAAAACCCAAGGATGCAACATACTGCTTACAAATAATCATTTTAAAAAGTTTATCTCACACTCTTCCATCCAGAATGAGCTAAGATCCTTGCCATTCAGCACCCCTGTGCAAAGTGTCACTGTCTAGCATTCGGAAAGTCAAAGTTCAGCCTTTGCATCTGGACAGTACTTTAAAAAAATTATCCCTGTACCCGGATATGGAATATAGCATAGTGGTTAGAGACGAATGGACTGGGTGGGAACTCATCCAGTCCATTTGTCTCTAACCACTAGGCTATATTTTCTATCTGGGCCCTCCATGCCCTTTGCAGCTGTGGTCTCTACAAATAAAGATAGATGCCAACATAGTCAAAAGGAACAGCAATAGTTGTTGCTGCCAAGAATTAACAGAATACATGAGCTTGATTTATGGGCTCTTCCCTTGTTGCTTTACATGTATCTTGCTGCAGCCAGAGTGCTGGCCAGCAGCTCATTTTTGAGGGCTGACTGTTGTTGCGGGTTAGAGATTTCAGGGTTGTTTTCCTCATACTTATCTTTCATTTTTGCAGCCACCATGCCAAAGTGTTGGTATAGTCCCATCGGCACACACCACAAATCCTAGGGATGCAAGCGCACCTAGCAAAACTACCCGGTCCCAGAAGATCATCTTGGTTATGCCAGTCTTGTGGCCCACTGAGATGAAGGAGAGCCATTCATGTGGCCTATTCACTAGCCTATGTTGCCCATTGCTGATATTGAGACAGACCCGCATCAAAACTCTCTGAACTATGGAGAAATATTTGTGGTTCAGGCTTATTTATTTCTTCTAATTCACAATACATTCTGCCAGAATCAGGGAAAATTACGGCCTTGGTGCTGCTGATCCGGAAGCTTTTTAAACTCGTCCTTAAAGCACAGTTAATTAAATTCCTTCTACTGAAAATTCTCCTTGTGGTTTCAATTGTATATAGGATTCTTGTCTTCCTGTCCCAGGCAGGGGCACCAGATTTGCCATACACCATAAAAAGTTGCTACATTTCACTCCCGCAGTGGCTGCATTTCAATGGTAGGTGACAATTTGCTGGCATAGGAATAGTGTTACTAACTGGTTATTACAATGGTTCAGAATAGTGTTACTAAATCTTAATTCAGTGGGTGGGCTGGGGCTGAAGGGCAAGATCTTAGTTCGTTCTGGATAAAATAGTGTGAACGTTTTTCAGATGATCTTTCTTCCTATAAATGTTATGCTTTGAATTCTTGAACAGGAAAGTTGGGTAATGATTGTACGGTGCTCTGAATAGGGAATATACCATATAAATGCTCTTTAGTATTAATAGGACAAACCTGCATGTCCTAGAGCAGGTATAATGCTCAGTAAAGTCCAGGTGAGATTTACCTGGGTAAGTACTCCTTTAAAACGTGTCCCCTTGGTATTAGCCCATAGGGCAGAAAAGCACCATGGAAGAAAGCACAGTGAGGTGACAGATCAAAGTTAATCTAGCAACTTGCAGGCAATGTCTGAATGCCTGTGTGCAAGGCAGTGGCGGGTTTGAGAAAGCAGGAACTCTGAAATCTGCCCATCCACACTACCAGACCAGTTCCAAAGTGAGGCAGCTAGGCACAAGAGAGCTCACTTCCTACATGTAAAGCCCATAGTGTCAGTTAAGATCTGCAGGTAGCAAGCTCCTCAGCATGGATAGTTTAGCAGCAGATGATCTCTTGACATGTCCTATCTTTTCTATCAGAACATGGCACCTGGTCAGCCTGGTGCCATGTTCTAATTGGGACCAGGGCCAGCCTTAGGGAAAATGACGCCCTGGGCTAACTTATGTTTTGTTGCCCCTGGCCCCTGTGGGCATAGCACCACCCATTTTGCCTGGCAGACATGGGCTTCCCAACCCCTGCTCCCCAGTCCTGTGCCTCCTTTACTACTAACCCCTACATTGTGCCCCCTTTGCCCCAAACTCTTGCACAGTGTCCCCTTCATCCCAACTCCTGCACTTCCATCCCACCTGTGCACGCAACCCCAGCCCTGCGCTTCCAGCATGTCCTGCCATATTGCCCCCTGCCCAGTGCCCACTACCTCCTTCACCCAGCAACACCTATGCCCAGTTGCCCCATACTCTCTGCCTGCAGCACCCAGGGCATTGGCCCAGTTTGCCCAGCACTAAAGCTGGCCATGATTGGAACTCAACAGTTGCAAACCAGTCCTGGTTCCCCTTCCCCCTCCTATTAAGAGGACTATCAAGGTTGCTATGTGTGATGATTTGTTCAGTCTCGTTGGATCTGATTGTGCAAGTGAGCAAGATGTTTCCTGAGCTAGGCAGGGCCACTCCATGGAGCAAGGGATCTGAGTGAGCCTGTAGCTTTTGACAGAATGGGACCCAGGTGGAAAGAGATGGGAGCCGGAGCACCCATCTCCTCTACAATACTAAACCACGGCTTGAGCATTTATGTTTGATCAGTGGCCATGGAACTGAAGCCAGCCTTTCTAACACTTCAAAACAGTAGGGCTTTATTTGAATTCAAAGAAAAGAACAGGCCCTTTGGCATTCTGCAGGAGAAGGGATTGTGTTTCTAGCTGCCAGGAGCACATACTTTCTAATTCAAGAAAGAGCAGCAAGACAGACCCCATAGACTGCTGCCGGCGCAAGACCAACAAAAACCCTGGCTTTGCACATGGAGAGATTGAGAAGCTGAATAAATTAAAACAGAGGCTGCTTTATTATTAGTCCGAAACTGGGCCACACATAAGATTGGCTGGTGCTGGGGGAGTGGATGGTTTCTTGGCAGTAGGGAGTGTTCATGTCCAATCAAGTTCTCTTGTTTTCCCTGGGACAGATTCCCCCTCTGCTGGGGAGGAGCAGCAATAGAGCAGAAAAGTGGAAGGAAGAGGTGAGACTGGGAGATCTGACTTCTGTTCTCAGTTCTGCCACAGATGAACTCTGTGACCTTGGGCAAGTCACTTAACCTCTTGCTCTCTGCCTCAGTTTCTCCAGATTGAAAACATGGCTGATAACCTCACAGATAGGCAGGCAAAGAGGCTGCATTCACTTTACATTTCTAAAATGCTCCTGCAGAAGGCACAAGATGGGTGCAGATTTGTTAGAAACAAGCACAGTGAGCTTAAAGCTCAGGGTGGAAGTGAGCAGGGCCTATATGATGCAGGTCTCTCTCCCCACAGGCTCAGTCTCCTGTGGGGTTGAAGGCACTGTTGTGCCTCAGAACATAAGAAGGGCCATACTGGGTGAGATCAAAAGTCTAGCCCAGTATCCTGTCTGCCGACAGTGGCCTATACCAGAAGTCCCAGAGGGAGGGGATACAACAGGTAATCCTCAAGTGATCCTTCCCCTGTCACCCACCTCCGGAGAAACAGAGGCTAGGGACACCATTCCTACTCATCCTGGCTAATAGACATTGATGGACCTAACCTCCATGAATCTATCTAGCTCTTTTTTGAACCCTGTCAAAGCCCTAGCCTTCACCACATCCTCTGGCAAGGAGTTCCACAGGTTGACAGGTTGTGCACTGAGTGAAGAAAAACTTCCTTTTGTTTGTTTTAAACCTACCACCTATTAATTTTATTTAGTGACCCCCTAGTTCTTATACTGTGGGATTAAGTAAATAACTTTTCCTTATTCGCTTTTTCCACACCAGTCATGATTTTATAGACCTCTATCATAACCCCCCTTAATCTCCTCTTTTCTAAGCTTAAAAGTCCAAGTCTTTTTAATCTTTCTTCATATGGGACTGTCATGGCTCCTTCCCCACTCTGGCATGATATGCAGAAGTGGGGGCCAGCAAAAGTACCCCAAAATCTTATCTACCAGGCTTTGATATAAAACTTCCCCCCAAAATCTTAACAACCTAGATTTTGGGAATAAAACGCCACTGCCACCACCCAAATATTAATAAAGCAACCAGGGAGAGACTACTTGGGAAATCTCACCCCTAAAGTACAAACCAGGTCACAAAAATTAACCAATACCAGGTTAATAAAAAAAAAAAGAGAAAGAACTTTTATTATCACCACAATCTTCCTGTTGCAAGCATAATGACTGGATGGAACAATAACAAAATAATATACTCATGGAGGAGAAATTTACCATGGGTCAGGAACTTAGTTACAAAGGAGAGCAAAACCCATTTTTAAATGCACAAGACACTAGATCCCATTTCAGAAACCATAAAACAATAAAACCTAACAGATTTATCTAAACTTTATCCTACTTACAGACTGTGAAGAGTATTTTTCTTAGAGGGAGACAGCCTGTCTCCTTCAATAGCTGGAGAGAAACTACGCAGGACAAAGGAGGGAAAAACCCAAAAATTCCTTTGTCCCAGTTTGAAATTCCTACCTACATTTCTATTGGCTGCCTGTCACCTGGTTTAGGTAAGGGACATATTTAACCCCTTGTTCCCCCGGGATGCTGGCTAACCCTCATGATCATGACAGGGACCCATTCCAAACCACTAATAATTTTTGTTGCCCTTTTCTGAACCTTTTCCAATGTCGATATATATTTTTTTAAATGAAGTGACCACATCTGTACACAGTATTCAAGATGTGGACGTACCATAGTTTTATACAGAGGCAATAAAATATTCTCTGTCTTATTCTCTATCCCTTTTTAAATGATTCCTAATATTGTGTTTGCATTTTTGACTGCTGCTGCCCACTGAGTGGATATTTTCAGAGAACTATCCACAATGACGCCAAGATCTCTCTCGAGTAGTTGTAGCTAAATTAGTCTCCATCATATTGTACGATTGGTTGGGATTATTGTTTCCCATGTGCATTACTTTATATTTATCAACATTACATTTCATTTGCCATTTTGTTGCCCAATCACTTTGTTTGGTCAGATCATTTTGAAGTGCTTCACAGTCTGCTTTGGTCTTAACTATCTTGAGCAGTTTGGTATCATCTGCAAATTTTACCAGGAGGAGAAAGGATGGGAACACACGAGATTCCACGCTGTGCCTACATCCAGTTCACTGAGGAGGAGTCATGTAGGTTAGTGTGAGCCTCACGTAGGCTATGTGCCTCTGCCATGACACATCGATAGATCCTCTGGGGAAGGAACGCTCTCATGCACTGTGGCTCACTGAAGCCCGAATCCTGCAGCCTCAGAAATGTATCTGGAAAGGCAGCATGTTTACTCTGCATCTGGTGCTTCCATAAGCCCAGGCCCAGCCATGCTGAGTGGTCTTAGCTTTTGTTTCCTTTCCCCACACCCGCTGTACTGTCTCACCTCCAGGCACACAGGGGACCATTTGCTTTCCAGCCCTGATCCTCCCTTTTCTTCCAAAGCTTCTCTTTCCAAGCTTCTGGACACTTCCTGAATTGCTTTATCCAATTTTCCTGCTGGGTCCGTGATGAATCAGTTAATTGAATGCAGGATCTCTACCTCCTGAATCCCGCTGAAAAGTGCTTGCCTGTTTCTGTAGTTGTCCCAAGGAGAGTATGAAGCATACAAGTCCCTGTTCTCTTACACTGCTGATCATGGGCAGTTGGGACAGCTGGGGCTGGGGAGGCAGGACTCCAGCCCCAGCTACAGCCCTGCCCTCTCTGCTGAGGCCCCCGTCCCCCACGGGGAGGGGAGGAGGTGGGCAGCATGCTGAGCAAGCCCCCCTGGGAGGGGAGGAGATGGGGCAGCGCACTGAGCATGGGAGCAGGCAGAACAGTGTGCCCCAGCCTCCCCAGAGCACCAGAGGGAGGAAGAGAGGCAAGTGGGCGTGTGCCCCAGCCTCCCCAGAGCACCAGAGGGAGGAAGAGAGGCAAGTGGGCATGTGCCCCAGCCTCCCCAGAGCAGCAGGGGAGGGGAAGCGAGGCAAGTGGGTGCATGCCCCAGCCCCCCCTGAGCACTGTGGGAGGGGAAGAGAAGTAAGGGAGCTCATGCCTCTGCCTCCCTGGAGGAACAGGGGAGGGGAAGAGAGGCTAGGGAGTGTGTGCACACACCGCGGCTTCCGCACCTCCCTTGAGCACTAGGGAGGGGAGGAGGCTGTGCAGCGCAGCTCCTGGAGCACCAGGGTATTATCTGCATAAAACACTCACACTCTCTAGGTCAGTGGTCACCAACCAATAGCTCAGGATCTGCTGGTAGATCTTGGAGTCTCTGACAGGTGATGCTACCTTGTTTGGCCAAGAGGCTATCAAGTGCTGACACTTCAGCTGCCCCTTCCCCCACTTCTGCACATCTCTGGCACTTTGCCTTAGAGCTGCACCCCCGGCTCTCCCGGGAGCCTCCTGCTTTCTGCGCAGGGCAGGGAAGGTAGAGGAGGAAGCGCTGATGTCAGGGTGCCCCCTCTCCCACCCTGTAGTCTATTGCCACAGAACTAGGAGGAGGGGTACAACAGGACTTGAGATAGAGTTTGCTGGCTGCTTTTGAGAGTGGTGCAGGGCCAGGGCAGGGGTGAGCCTCCCTAAGCCCCAGTACACCACCACCCAGGAGCCACCTGAGATAAACAGTGTCCAGCTTGAGACAGCTCCAAACCCCTGCCCCAGTCATTAAGCCCCTCCTGCACCCCAAGTCCATCCTAGCCCTGAGCCTCCTGGACCCAAACTCCCTCCCAGAGCCTGCACCAAGAACCCCCACTTGCACCCAACTCCCTGCCCCTCACTCAGCTCAGAGCCCCTCTCACACTCCAAATCCCTTAGCCAAAGACCAGAGCCTGCACCCCAACCCTCTGTCCCAGCCTGATGAAAGTGAAGGAGGATGGGGGAGGGAGGGAGGATGGAGTAAGCAGGGGCAGGGGCATGGCCTCGGAGAAGGGGCACAAAGGAGGCGGGGACAAGGGTATTTGGGTTTGAGGTAGATCCTGGTTTGCACTTAAATTCAAAAAGTGATCTTGTGCTTAAAAAGGCTGGAGACCATTGCTCTAAGGCCACCCACCCTTACCCATTCCTAGGGCTTAGGTGTAACCTTACACTTTGAGGGATCTTTTACCAGTGAAAGATCCTTACACAGTAATATCCTACTTAATCTCTATTTATTAACAGTCACCAAAACCAGACGCACACACCAGGCATACAGTCCTCACCACTCCCAGTGGGACAGAACAACTCATCTTCATGGCCAGTCAGGATCAGGTCCATCTGGGAAACTCCAGTTTCTGTGCAGTGTCATTGGCACAGGGTTGAGGTGGTGGCAGCTCTGATCTTGGAACTGTGTCCTGGAGTTGGTTCCCAAAGAATTTCCTTTTGGGCCCCAGTTTATATTGTGAAACCTGAGTCCTGCTTAGCTCTACCCTAACCAATTGGGGGGGAGGGATAGCTCAGTGGTTTGGGCATTGGCTTGCTAAACCCAGGCTTGTGAGTTCAATCCTTGCAGAGGCCATTTGGGGCAAAAATTTGTCAGGGATAGTACTTGGTCCTGCTGTGAAAGCAGGGGACTGGACTCCATGACCTTTCAAGGTCCCTTCCAGTTCTAGGAGATAGGCAATCTCCATTAATTTTATTTTATAATTATTTTAGTATAATTTTACTAACCAATCAAAATCTATAGTAACAGAATTACTTTACCATTATACTCCACCACCTTAGTTGATTTACACCTAGCAAAATTAATTATACAGCAGACAGAAACAGTCACAAAGCAAACAGAGATCACACAGACAAACAATAGGAAAGTGAGGACCATTGTCATGAAATGAGGATTCCACAACTTCAACTATTGATAAGCAGTTTCTTGCCAGTCAAAATGCTGTTAAACTAAGTTTTCTTTACCCATCTTGAAATCTGTTTCTTTATCTGGTGACAGTGGGTGCCATTAGGACAGGGTATCCTTAACAGTCAAGTATGACACTATTGTAATGTAATTTAGATGGAATGTATGTGACTCCAAGCTATGCCACTAATGGTTGCTGCTCTTCAGTCTGGCTGCAGAGGAAGGCTTTAGGCCTTCTCTTATGGCAACAGACCTTCCAATATGGCTACAGAAAAACCATATCATTCCACTCCTCTCCTTAATGAAGCTTTTACTAAAGCTCTCATTACTATTTCAGGAGTCCAATACTCAGAGTGGCTGAGCTTGGTCTTGCCTCTTGGGTATTATTAACTAAGGCCTTATTTGACTTTCCATGTCAGCTTCCTGTATCCTTCAACCTGTTCTGTTCATCCAGCAAGCCACTGCAATTATACTCACTAATTTAGCCAGTTGGATTCTAATGATCACCACAATGGGGTGAATCGTTATATTTAGCATACCTGTTGCAGAAGGTGATCGGCCTAATAGCATTTCTCCCCAGGAGTGACGTCCTGCATCTGCAATAGTTTTTAGTAAATGCGTGATTTCTGCATTATCATGTTGCACTTCAACACATATTTGTTCCCCTGTCTGTGCAATATACTGTAAATGTGAATGTAACATAGGATGGATTCACAATTTTCTTATCATAGTCATATTCATCCCTAAGGTTACAGGGTTACATTGTGATACAATTGTGGTTTAAACTTCAGGTAGTTTACAGTCCAAACAGGTACATACTATTCAAAATCACAACTTTTTGTAATGTTGCAAAAACATCTATTAGCTAAATGAGTCATAAAATACAGTTCCTTATCATCCACTACTACAATTGGACAGTGACTTCTCACACAAACACATCCCCTTCCTGCATATACAACAGCTGACTCATTCAGCAAATATATCAAACATACATCTTTGGGTTTCTTTGTCTTTTTATATAGAAACATTCATCCCTTTCTTGTAAATTTTGATCCCCACACACATATCCCAAAGTTTCACGGGTCACACACTGAAACATGTCAGCGGTTTTCCATTGTTGGTTTTCTTTACATGCCTAGTAATGATGATCAGTGGAATACATAATCAAATGTTTTGTTAGCTGGATTTCCATAGGCACCAATGGATAGCTATCAATAGTTAGGCTGGGGTGTACAGTTATTACATATGCTTGTAGAACCATTTAATTTTTGCTTAGGGTAAAATTTAGCAATTTCCACCATACCATTAATTGTCTTTCCCTTTCTGTAACATTTTCCCACTACAGTTTTCTTATTTCCAAAGGCAAATTTCCTTGCATACCTTTCCAGTTTATTTGAATGACCAATTGCTGACTTATTTCCTGAGCCTGTCTACAGGCTAATGCTAGGGAAACATTTTCTTGTATTGATCCCATAGTTCCTGCTAGCAGTAACAAATCCTTTTTCCCCTGCTGTTGCCATACTGGCAATATTGTAGAAAATAATTGTTGTCCCATTCCTAATTTTGATAAGGATGCACTGTCAGGCTTTCCCAACTCTTATATTTCAGCTGTAACAGAACTTTGTTTGCCATTACCTCTATGTTAGTGGCAACCAGTACTCTAAATCTTAATCCAATTTTACCCAAAACAGTTTTTAATACACTTGAGGCCCCTCCCCCCCCCTCCCCCTTTTTTCTTAGCTATCCACCCCCCTCCTGGCTACCAAGCAAATGTAATATCCTTCAGTAGTTCACATTACAATAGTGTTAGGGTAGCTCTATTTTTACAGGGACTTTACTGTACTGCCCCTTACAGTAATTAGGGAAGGTGTTAATGGCCCCTAACTTTTAATTGTATAAAACATCCAGGTGCATTCGGCTGGACTTGCAAGCTGGAGGTTGATTAAGACATTTTAATTAATGCTGATTATTTTTATACACCAATGTTTTTACATACCCTTTTTTAGACACAATACACAACAATGCTAGCAATAAGACAAACACCATAGGACAAACACAAACATAAAACACAATCATTGTTGTAACAGTAGATCCATGGTATTTTAGGTTGTTCTTCAGCTGGTACCAGCTTTTTCTGATTTTCTGAAAGACAAGAAACATTTTTCTACCCCTTTGGGGGTGGCAGATTATTGCTTAAAATACTCCTTTCTTTCTTTTACAAATATCTTGCTGATTCCTTTGTTTTATCTGCAATTACCCCCATACTTACCTATGTTTTTGTTCTGTAGGCAGGCAGGGTTTCCATTTATTTCAGTGGGGCGCTAAATATTTTGAGGCTTTAGACTTCAGACCCCTCAACACCATTCTAAATGAAACCATCCCAATCTTTCCATTCCCTCTGCTTTGTTACATTTTTACTCAGAGAACTGTGGGTAGGTCAAGGCTAGGGAGAGAGCTCTGCAAGAAAGGAGAGGTCTGCTGGGGAGGGGGGCAAGGAGGACCAGGAGAAGTGATGGAGGGAGCCTTAGTGACATAAAGTTTTCTCTGCGATGAGGGGGTTGTTCTTCTCCTCACCCTTCCCCCCCATCTACCTTAGCATGCTTCCCACATGACCTGAGTGGCGGGAAGGTCACCAGAAGGGCCCCTACTACCCTGACCCATCCAGGTTGAGGCTGTAAGCTCTAATGTGGAAGTTCTAGCTTCGGAAGGGGACACTCCTGTTTTCCCTGGGCAGTTCACAGCACCGCAAGCTGGAAGAGGGGCCAACCCCTTTCCAGGACTAGTCGTTGAGGATGGACAAACGGATTCCCTCCCTTCAGACTGTCCTGAGCCCTCAACTATAAAGAGGAAGACAGTCAGACACCTAATATCCAGGGTGGCTGGTTCCCTGCCTACTACTACGAGGCCTGCTGGAAAGCAGGAGAACAGATACGACCGGGACAAGAGAATTGAAATCCCTCCTAAAGAGCTGCCAAACAGAGCACTCTGACAATGGAGGGCCAGAGCTTGGATAGGGATGAGCACCTGCCCTTCCCATTAGTTTCACTGGGCGTTACAAGTGCTGTGCATCTTTCAGGATCAGGCCCCATTAACCCTGGCTACCCAGCATAGCATCTCCTACTTGGAAAGGGCTCTTATGTCTGCCACTGCAGCCCAGCCTCCTTGGACGTAAAATGAGTCAGTCGCAGCTCGGAAGAATATTGACCCCACTTCAGACTTCCAGGACAACTTAACAACTGCTGCCTTAGATCTCCACATTGCAAAGTAGACAGCAGCACTGGAATTGACGTCCATTTGTCTTATTTACAAGTGTCCTGGGAGCTCTAATGGCCCTGTGAGTAGGGCTGTAGTTTGACGCATAGGGAAGTGCTATTGAATGAAATACCAGCCCCACTTCCTGTAGCCCTGGGCTGGGCAAGTTCTGAGCTGCCTGAATCATGGTTAGGTGACAGGATACAGCACAAAGTGCAATGGCTCTGGGTTTTATCTGCAGTGGCACTTCCAGGAATAACCTGAACAAATGTCTGGTTGCTCTGTGTCTCTTACTACAAAAGGGGGCTGCATTGCAACATCAGACAAGCAAGATCTTCCTGAAACCAAAGCAGTTGGCATTCTCCTGCTCTCACTTCACTGGCTGCCTGGCTCTCTGTTCCCAAAGTAAACAGCTGCAGAGAAGAACACGGGCATTGTTGAACTTTTTTGGCAAGTTAAATCATAACCTCTGAGCTGCACGACACGTACACACCTTCTCCCCTGTGGCAAGTCATGAAAGCATTCCGCTTCCTTCGACAGCCTCCTCCTTAACTCACTGCTGCTTTCCTTGAGTTCTGCATGTGCATGCCCCTGGGGCCAGAATCTGAGAACGGTGCACTGGGGCGCTGATTAATCAGTGGGATATAGCAGACCTGAGAGGCTCTGTTTGACCCAAGTAGCACTCCCAACATTTCTTCATGTAAGGCACTTTCAAAACCCATAGTATTTCAGTGGATCGGGTCACAGCCAGTGCTCCCTATAGGCTGTGCGCTTCTGCGGCTGCTCTGGAAATATTCAAATGCCACCCAGCTGATTAGCAGAGCGCTTACAGCTAGGTTTTGAGTTTCTATGAATACTGCACATTTGCACATGACTTGGTGCACATAAAAAAGTTATTCTGCCCATGGGGATTGAAAAAATCCTCACATGGATGGAAAAGATTAGAGGGAACGTTGGTCATGGTAGCAGTCGCTTCTTTGTTCCCAAGCTTACTTCTACCTCTGGGAATCACTCTAGGCCTTGGTTGCCAAGGTAACTGGCTCCATGGCCTAGGAGAGGAGGGATTGCCCAGCACCATGCAACAGACAGCCCTGTTCCTGCTCAGGTACTGACAACCCTGCTCTGCGGCTAAGCCTCTGAGCAGAAAGCTTTAAGAGTTCAATCCTGCCAGGCCTTTGGCACCTCTACTCCCACTGAATATGGTGGGAAGCGTCGAATGTGCCCCAAGAGTGCTTGCGGGATGAGGCTGTACTGCCATATCTAAGATGCTCTGCAGGTTTCCTCCCAAAGTTCAACCCACTGCGAATCTGGAGAAACAAGCCTGCTTTCTGCCCTGCAAGCTGCCTCCAGGGAAGACATCCCAGCCCACCTAGCCTCCTCTGTATTGTAGAGTCCAAAGGTCATTGCCTAACATCAGACCGGCTGACGGAGGGAGGTAAGGGAGGGGGAAAGGGGGCAGCTACCTGGGGGCCCAGTAACTCAAAGGGGCCCTGGGCTTCAGTTGCTGCTGCTGTGGCAGTAGTGGCACCCAGAGTCCTAACTCCTTTAAATGGCTGCTAGAGCACTATGTGGCGTGCTCCGGATGGCTCTTAGGGCTGCCTGGGGAGGTGGGTATACCACATGGTGTGCTCCAGGCAACATTGTGGGGGGGAGGCATACTATGGTCTAGGCAGCACTAAGGGTCAGCTGCCCTCGGCCCCATTCCTTCTACCTGAGGCCCCACCCTTTCCAGGAGTGTGGAGGCCCCTTACCCCATCATACCCAGGAGCCCAGAGCTGTCAGTGCCCCTGCCTATTATGACTATGCTATGGAGGAAATTTAAATGCCAGCTTGAACATTCTGGCTCCTGAGCGAGCCTAGAGCAGCCAGCTCCACTCACCTGGGCGTTTTCTTGGCTGTTGTTCCTCAGGCAGACTCTTGGGCCCATTAAAAGATGGACCCTCCCCTTCTTGAGTTCCTGCAAATTGAGCTTTGTCTCCCTGAGTTGTTTGGATAATTATCCCCCTTTCCTGGTTTGGACTTCCTGCCAGGGAACTAACCTCACTGCATCAAGGGATGGAGCTGCATAATGTCCTTCGGTCTCTGGATTGGAGGGGGCTGCAGTGAGGAGGGATAAGACCCTCCTCCTCAAAAAGCAGACTGGCCTAAAAGCAGCAAACGTCCTTCCAACTCTCTCTGAAATAAGTACAAGCACCGGGAATGCTTTGCTGATTGCACCTGTACCATAAACCAGGGCCTGATCCTGCAGGGCACTGAGCACCTTCCCTGCCCACTGAAGTGAATGAGGGGAGTGAGGATGACTGTCTGTCCTGTCACTGGCAGGGATGCCCCTAATCTATGCCTACAGTCCTATGAACTGTAGCCAAACCTATTTGCTGGCACCTTTTGATCAGATAAAACACTAGGGTTCCAGACACTAAACATGCAGAGCATTCTGGGCTGTGAATAAAGCCCTGAAGGGTGATGTCCTGAATCCATCAGACGTTTCCTTCCAGGCTGTCATTTTCAAAGGCACCTATGGCAGGAAGACATCCAATTCCCTGTGTAGGAGGTGGAGCACTCCCTGTAGGCATCTGTGACACTGAGCCAGAAAGGGTCACACAAGGAGCAGGCTAATTGACTCAGATGCAACCTTTAAAGACCTATTAGTAGATAATGACTATGTTTTTTGCATGTTTATATATGTATTTTTTGCGTATTTACATATGTTTACAACACTCTTGTATTCTGAAGAAGTGGGTTGTGCCCACAAAAGCTCATGATACCATCTACTTGTTTTGTTAGTCTTTAAGGTGCTACTATACTAATTGTTATGTTTTAAGTTTTTCCTGTTACAGACTAACTCGGCCACCCCTCTGAAGCTTTTGTACATATGTATTGTTAGAGACTGACGATGTCACCAAAGAGTTCCTGTCTGTCACTGTATTCACTTAATGCAGAGATCAAAAAGAGATGCTAACGTTAGTAACATCACTATCCTCATTTCTCATTGAAGCATGTAGTGAACTACCTGTGTAAATGGTGGGAGATGGGTAGTTAGTTGCCTTATGTTAGTCCATGTAGCTGGTAACTATGGGTGCTTAAGAAATAGGAAGCTATTTCAAAGCCACTATTGTACATGTAACCCTACTGCCGGATAGGCCTGGCAGTAACCAGGGCTCGTTCAATATCTTGGGGTCCATCTCACACAGAACCGGCTCGAGCCCCCACCCAGTAATCTGGGAATTTCACACACCCCTGGGCGCCTCTGAGAGGCAATGCTTCCCCACTCGCAAGCACTGAGTCTGAGTGTAGGAAAGAAACATTTAATGAAAGAGAGAGAGAAGTCATACTGGCATTAACTTGGGGAAAACACCACAAACAGAGTTCATAACCCAAACATGAGCTAAGCCCCCCCCCAGCCAAGAATCACCTGAAGTCCAAAGAGTCCGACACCCCAAAAGTCTCTGTCCCTGGTCTGTGCCACCCAGAGTCCCAAAGTTCACCCGCAGGGTTTCACCTCCCAACCTAGGTAGAAATGGGGGTGCGGGGATAGACAGGGGGCACCTTATACGACACTCCGCCACGCTCCACCAGCTGTCTCATCCCACGCCACTGGATGCTCTGCTGGGCGCCTGCCGCCGCTCCGCGCCACGCCGCTGGTCACCGCTCCTCGCCTGCCGCCGCTCCGCGCCACGCCGCTGGTCACCGCTCCTCGCCTGCCGCCGCTCCGCACCACGCCGCTGGTCGCCGCTCCACGCCACGCCGCTGGTCGCCTGCCACCGCTCCTACCAGCCACGTTACACCACCAGCCAGTGATTCCCACCAGCCACTCTGCTGGTCGCCGTCACTTCACTGGCTGCAATAGGTCTGGCTCTCAGCCAAAACAGTGATTTCAGCTCTTTAGCCACCAGCTGGACTGGCAAATGAATCCAGCTTTCACTGGACTAGCAAAAGAAAAGACTCTTCAGGGAGTCTGCTTTAGGTCTGTCCTTAAAACAAAGGGGGAAAGGTGTAGGTTGGGCCAGTCTTAAAGCTCACACCTGGCAGGTGTGAAGCAGGCTGACTCAAGCCCTTTAACCCTTCCCCCCAGCTCAGTCCACTCAACTCTGGAAGGGGGGAGGCTTGTTCTTCCGAGACCTCCTACCATGATGGTGGTGTCTCTCCTGCAAGCACTGGTGGCATGTTTTACAGTTCCCACATTTAGGGGTAGCATGATTAGTGACCCCCACAACAGTCCCAAATTATATACAATTCTCCACATTCCATTCTAACACTGACCTTCCATCAGCCCTGGCTGAATGGGATTTACATAGCCACACCTCGGATTCTCTCCTGAGCTGTATTTACATATCAACAGTTAACAGTTAATTACCTTGCAGAGCTAAACAATTGTAGTGGGCACACCCACCCCTCCTTTTAGCTGGCTGATAGCAAGCAGCAGTTCAGCCCCTGCTTACATACATGCAAGGACTTTTCTGGCAAGAGGCTGCTAGACAACTATAAAATCAAATCTAGGGTCCTGATCCTTTTATCTCAACTCTGCTTATGCTTCAACAGGAGATGTTTGAGACACAGGACTGAGGTCTCTAGCTCCTGTCTGCATCACTCTGATATTGGACTTGGATAGTATAACCCACAGAACTAATTCTGAAAGAACTCTTTGTCACACTAAAGCTCACCACCTCCACTGTGAAACTGACCTAAGAACTCTATTCATACTTATAAGTATAATGATCTTTTAACCAATACATACTTGTCTTTTTAAATAAATCTTAGCTTAGTTAGTAAGAATTGGCTGTAAGAGTGTATTTGGGTAAGATCTGAGATATTCATTAGCCTAGGAGGTAATGTGTCCCCTCTTTTAGGATAGATGGAACTTTTTATATGATGCAATTTTTCAGTAATCCTTATGGGTATGTCTACACTACAGCATTAATTCAAGTTATCTTAATTCAAAATAGTTAATTCAAATTAAGCTAATTCGAATTAACGCGTCTACACACAAAATGCAGTTCAAATTAGCATTTTGCTAATTCGAAATACTGCATCCACACTGACTGGACACAGAATTGGATTTAAGGCCAGCCAGAACCAGGTCAGGCAGGGCATCAGGTCAGGAGTGTCTGTCTGTGGCTACTGCCTGAGGCTATCTGACACCTGTGCTTAAAGGGACACCACCCCCCCAGCCCCCTGGGCAGCCGGTTCTCAGGTGTCCCTGCTTGATTGCCTGCCTCGATGAGGGACAGCAAAGCATTTGTGTCTCTGCGTGCTGTGGTTGCCTTCACTCATGACACCACAACACTCTGCAACATGGAGCCGGAGCTGCCCCTGGGCACTCTGGTGCATCTCGTGGACATGTTGCTGCGAGCCTGGCTGCACTTTCTGCAGGCTGCCATCCCAGAGGTCCATCGGGGGGCAGTCAGTATCCAGGAGGCCCTGCAGGAGAGCTTCCACCCTGAGGAGCACTAAGAGCCTCCTTGGTGTGCCCCACTGGGGGCTTGTGCCTCATTCCTCCCTCCTTCCACTTACCCTTCCCTAACCCCCCTTCCTGATGTCCAATAAAAACACATTTCTTGCCAAAAACAAACTCTCTTTATTGACCAAAACTGGGGTGGGAATGAGTGTGGGAGAGGGGAGGAGGAAACCTGGGAGGAGGGAGCTGGAAGAGGGAGGCAAGGGGAGGAACGGGGAGGAGAAGCTCAGGGTTGGGGGTCTTGCCGGACCAACTTGATTTTCATGCAAACCTGCTCCTGGGTTCACATGTGGCCTTTGGTGGCCAGGCTGGCAGCTTTCCTGCCATAGACGGCTGTGTTCCTCTGTCTAGTGCAGAGATAATGGACGTTGGGGGCATCCCCCAAACCTGAGTACGGTCCACCCTGATCTCCGCCCTGGACCAGGAAGGCGCCCGCCTTCTCCGGGCCTCGAAGGCTCCTGGGAGCTGGAAGACTGCTCCTGGGGCGCAGTGGAGGGCTGGCTGCCAGTGGCTTGCTGGCTCATGTTTTGGGGCCACTGGGTCGGGGCAGTGACTGCTGGCTCTGGGCTGGCAGGCTTGGAGCTGGCACAGGCACTGTGGCCAGAGTCTGCCCCTTTAAGGGCTCCGGGGCTGGGGGGAGGGAGAAGAGTTTTCTTGGTTTGTCCCAGAGTGGCCACCAGGGGAAACTGGGAAGGCTGGAGGCCAGCTAATTCGGACTAAGTGTCTACACAGCGCTTATTCCGAATTAGCTAATTCGAGTTTGGCGTTACTCCTCATAGAATGAGGTTTACTAAACTCGAATTAAGTGCCCTGCTATTTCAAATTTAATTCAAACTAGTGGTTTGCTTGTGTAGACGCTATGGAAGTTAATTCGGAATAACAGCTGTTATTCCGAATTAACTTTGCAGTGTAGACATACCCTGTCATATTTAACTTGGCTGTCTGGGTGGGCGCTCAAGGCTGTGTTGCTGTATGGGAACTGTAAATCTGGCTTCTGGGTAGCCTGTAAGGTATTATAGATGTTTTGTCGCTGGCCTGGAGAATTAGACTAACCACCAATTTAGAGGATTGTCTGACCCATTCTTCGCAGTTGGCCCTCACTGAGCAATCTTTATGTGGCTCCCCTGAAATGATGGTCCCATAGGATTTTTGAAAATCTCAGCTTTATTTCCCTAAACTGAGAGGTATCCTCTGTGTGAGGGGCATGGGGAGAGAAGGATGAGGGTACTCAGCACCTCACCAGATCAGGACCAGACACAGAGCAATTCACTGGTTCCTTCTGGCCTGGACATTTTTGTGATCATCGAGTCCAGGAGTCAGCAACATATGGCACATGTGCCATAAGTGGCATGCAAGATGATTTTGAGTGGCACACGGGGACCCCACGCTGCCGCCGGAGCCTTGTGATTGGCTTGCAGCTGCGAGGCTGCAGTACCAGCTCCAGGGGTCCGGTGGGGAGGTGAAGAAAGCAAACTCACTCCCCACCCCATGCGCAGTGCAGAGCTACACGTGGAGACGCGCCACTCCAATCTCTTCCATGGAAAAGTCCCACCCACCACTGGGCATCCACCTCTGTTGCTCCTGCAGGTCAGGCTACAGATTGGGCTACACAGGGCCCAGCCGGGCGGATGGGCTCTTGGGGTGTGCAAGTGGCCAGCACCCTTCCCCTTTCCTAGCAGCAGGTTAGGCTGAGCTGCGCCCGACAGCGGTGGGAGAAGGTGGCACTGGCCCTGAAGACCTTGCACACACAGGACACAGGTGGGGGCTTGGGGTCCTTCAGGGCTTTGCACCCATGAGAACTTGGTCTGGAGGCACGCAGATCTGTAAATAGAAGTGAATAAGTTAAATCTTGGCACACAACTTCTGAAAGGCTGCCAACCCCTGGTCCAGTCTGACCTCCTGTATAATATAGGCAAGAGAACTGCCCCCAAATAATTCCTAGAGCAGACCTTTTGGAAAAACATCCAATTTTTTTTTGCTAAACCAAACAGCCCTTTATCAAATATTATTTCCCTTTGTAGGGACTTATAGACTGCCATGAATTCACCCTTCACCCTCCTTTTTCTAAAGATAAATAGACTCAAGAAGCTGCGTCTATCACTGTGAGACATGTTTTCTAATCTTTTAATCATTCTTGTGGTTTTTCTGTCAATCCTCTCCAAGTTTATCAACATCCTTCTTGAACTGTGGGCACCAGAACTGGATACAGTGTTCCAGCAGCAATCAGTGTCAAATACAGAGGTAACATAACCTCTCTATCCCTGCTTGAGATTCTCCTGTGTATGCATCCCAGGATGACATTGGCCACCGCATCATACTAGGAGCATATGTTCGACTGATTATCTGCCTAAATCTTTTTCAGAATCACCACATCCCAGGATAGTGGCCTCCATCCTGTAAGTATGGCCAGCATTACTTATTCCCAGATGTAACCCTTCACACTTAGACACACTAAAATGACTATTATTTGCTTTCACAGTATACCAAGCACTCCAGATTACTCTGAATCAGTGATCCGTTTTCTTCATTATTTCCTATTCCCCTATGTTTGTGTCATTCAAAACTTTCAGCGATTTTGTTTTGTTCCGGGTCATTGTTAAAAATATTAAATATCATGGGGGCCAGCACCCACACTGCAAGGTTCATTGGTTATTGCCTGAACGTAGTTCGTGTAGGTTGTTCACTGGGTCTATGTCTAGAGATATCCCAGAAAAACTCTGCCGCATCCAGGAAATGCGTCTGCTCTTCCAACATTTTTTGTGGAAGAGCAGACGTGCTCTTTCAGAAGCCCTGTCTTTCTCATGCCACGAGGAAGAAGGGCTCTTCTGAAAGAGGAGATTTTTCTGAAATTTGGCCCAGTATAGACGGGCCAAATTTCGGAAAAGCCTCTTCCGACAAAACTATCAGAAAAAGGTACGCAAACTGCAAATTCCGATAAAAAGCGGCAGTGTAGACATAGCCTGGGACTTGAACAGTTACAGTGAAAAGAAATGAAGTCCTGCAATCCTGCAGTTGGCCCCATGTGGGGAGCCAGTCCTGGTTCCCCATATGAGCTCTGTCTGGATATAGATCTCTCCCCCAGAGTCAGTCACAGCATCAGTCTCCACATTGAAGGAGAATGTGAGCTCTTGGTCCTGAGTACTGGAAAAAGTAAATAGAACCCTGCATGGATACATAATTTGTATACATATCCACAGCTGTATCCACAAAAATGAGCCTCAGAACTCCACATCCATGCCTGCAGCCGCAAATACTTATGGATAGCCGCAGGTTTGCAGGGCTCTAAAAGTAAACTTAACTGCAGCCAAGGCATAAACTAGCCTGGAGTGGATGTGGGGTAATGCTCTGGCTCCTCCATCTTTTGTGTGTTGCCCTGCAGTTACTTGGACTCACGCAAAGCCAAGCCAAAGGGGCTACCAGAAGTTCTCAAATTTCACTTGTGTTCACAGTACTGCTTGTATTCTTCTACCTCCCCTACTTCCTCTCCATACTAGTAATGGTAGCCCACCATCAAAATAAAAATCCTGTTTGCTTGGTAGTAGGTACCAACCTGTGGCTGCAGGACAGCCAGATGTCAGATGTCTGCTGCATCAGGTCCCCACACCTGGCTTAGAAAGACCTGCCCAGCAAAAAGATTCACAAAATAGAGCACCATCTAGTGGCCATTTAAAGAACACCACCACAATCCTATGGCTCCCTTCCTTCCAGCCCCAGTCCCTCTCCAAAATAATTGTTTTATTTTGGTCTGTATCCACTGTTTTTCTCCCTTTCATTATGTATGTGGCATTATATGCTTTTAGGAGCAGGTTTTAGATAGATATGTGGCATTTTAGAATTGCTTGAACAAGTCTTCTTGTGCTTTAGATTGTTCACAGTATTCTAGCCTCTGCACAATTCATGAAGGAATTCCATGTAAACTACTCCCAAAACCCATCATGGGGAGATGAAGAAATAAATCTGGAAACCATGTTTGCAGATTTAGAATCCTTAAAAATAATTTATGAGCCTCCCTCCCATTCCTCTTGCATAATAATATTAATGTCAGTTTAATGACTGTCAGATACTCCCGTGTTGAGTGACACAGAAATTAACAAAATGCAATTATCTCCAGTAGTACTGACATGGGGCCAGATGACTGAGACATGCTGCAAACCTGACACAGCTCACTTTTGAGTAGGGTTAGAAAATTTTGGACAAGAGCTGTGCTAATCTGGAGTTTGTGGGATTCATTTTCCCCAAAAAATGTCATTTCCCATTTTCTGCAAATTTAAACTTAACTCCTAGAGTCATGTTTATTTAATACTTCCCTTAGGTCATGCAGCAGTGGGAATCCCTTAATCACAGGGAAACTGTCCGTTTTGGTTGGACACCAAAAACTGGTTTTCTGAGATTTATTATTTGTATTACCATAGAATTAGGAGCTCTAGCCAGGGACCAGCACTTTATTGTGCTAGGTGCCATACAAACCCACAGCACAGAGATAGTCCTGCCCCAGACAGATTGCTAGCTAAGTTGACAAGGGATGACTAATGAAGAGAGGCTGATAGGAGAGTGCAGAGAAATGACAAGATGAAATATATAGGTAGAAGTAGGTAAGGGGAATGAGGTTATAGAATAGACTAAATCTTTAAAGTCTCCAATAATGGCGATTCCATAAGTTATCTAGATAATTTATTCCAGTGCTTAATTGCTCTGTTAGGAATTTTTTCCCTAATATCTAACCTAAATCTCAGTTGCTGCAATTTAAGCCCATAGCCACAGAAGATCGGACAAGAAGTAAAAGATAACAATTTTTCACTCTCCCCTTTATAATACCCTTTTATGCACTTGAAGAGTGTTAAGTTGCCCCCACTCAGTCTTCTCTTCTCCAGATTACACAAACCCATATTTTTCAATCTTTCCTCATGCATAGGTCATATTTTCTATACCTTTAATCATTTTTATCACTTTTCTTTGGACATACTCCAGTTTGCCCACATCTGCCATGGGGGGTCAACAGGAGAAACTCTCCCATTGAATTCCCTTATGTGTCTTGTTCTGGTGGACTACTGGAGTTGTCTTTATTAGACCTGCCAAATTGACTCCGGGGGGAGCAATCACTGCAGCACTGTTCTTCAGGTAAGTGTAGATCTTCCTTTAATCCCTTTCCATCTCTCAGAGCATTCTGATTTTCAAATTTATTCCTGCATTATTTCTAGGCTGCTATTTCTGAGTCAGAGGACTCTGAAAGAACTTCCCTCCAGGCCACCTCCATGTTCTCTTAAAAATCTTTCTTGTTGACTGTGCATCAGAAATGTAATTGTGGGGACTTTTAGTTGTAAGCAATTATAAGCTGAGCATCGTCAACCTAAGACAATTCATATCAGCTTCAACTGCTGTTTTTGAAATCAAAGCTACTAATTGTTGCTAAGGTGCAGAAAATGTGGTGGTCCTACTGGCAGTTACAGATTTAAGTCCCAAGCTCTCTGGCTGCTGCTGTGTCTCATGTTAGTACCACGTGCATCTGTCAGATGCACACTAAGTCCCAAACTGTTTGCAGATGTTGTCACGTGATCATATACGGCTGAACCTCCTTTCTGATTTGCCCTGCAGCTCTCCAGTGCATGCTGAACTCATCCTCTGGGAGGAAGTTCTGTGCATGGGAACTGGGGCAGAATATTCATTAGCACTCCAGACTTCAGGCCAATGAGAAGATGCTTTGCCCAGGAGTGAGCTTTCATTGGCTAGCTGGACTGCACCTTCAGAACCCCTGCTAACAGCGATATGTGATGAAGTGAAACAAGGACAAGACAACAGGTGAAATTCACAGAATCTGAGTAATTCCTGAAGTTCCTGATTAGCATGAAGATCTCTGACTTCCAGTCAAGTGGCTGGAGGCACAGTCACACTGATATCCATGAGTATTTTTGTCTTTGATTTCATAAGAGCCAAATCTTAGTTCCATCTCTTTTGCATAATGAATGAACAAAAGAGGAAAGAGCTAGTTATTTAATTAATATATTTCATGAACCCTCCCACCCTTGAAAATTTGTTTCTAAATCCACTGCTTCTAAACTTCACTGGAGATTTCAATGAATCTGAAAAGGACTCAGTCCTGGAGTTTTTCATATTTTTTAATAATCTTTCATATTTTTTAATAATGAGATGTCATTTCTACTAGTAATAAAAATATGGAAGTGCCAATTTGGCTTCATTTTTTTTAATGGAAACTCCACGCCTGGATGCCTGAAATCTTGCTTTTTCATGGGTCACAACAGAAGGAGGACTGAAATATTTGTATACACTGTTTCTCCAACACAGCTGCAGCTAAGATATCCCAGGACGTCTGCTCACCAGGGACCATGCAGCAGATGTGAATGGTGCATGTTTTGCTAATTCATTTGGCCCAAAACTATGTGGTCACCATGGAGGAGCAGGATGGACTTGCTCACGTACAAAGGAAAGGTTCTGAGAGGGATCGTTTGGAGAAGTGGCCCAGGAAAAAAGCTGCCAGACTGGGAGGAGAGGAAACCCCATCTGTTGCCAGTGCTTTAGGGGCCAGAACCCAGAGTAGTGTGTGGGTTCGGGTTTCCCCCAACCCTACCTACGCCAGCATGAAGTCTGTCCCTGGGAAGGGAGACCTGGACTATGGAGCGGTTTTCACCCCAAACTATGATGAGGACGGCTCAGTAGGCTGTGGGCTTTGCCTCTAGTAAAGGGAAAGAAGTTGTATGGAAGGTCACAGCAAGCATCTGAGGCAAACACTGCCCACCAGAGGCACAGTACCCTGGGGGCATAGCCAGAGCTTTGTCCCAGGGTGCAGAATTATCCTGGATTTAGATGGAGGATACAGAGTAACTGCAGGATCAGGTCCATTAGACGTGCCGAGTGAAAAATTCAATGCCAGGTCAATTTCATGATTTGTACGGTGAAAAAAATCAAACCTCTTGAGATTTACAATGTTCGCTGTCAAATCAGTGAAAAAATTGAAGCTGATTTGATGCAGGTTTTCCATGTTGCCAAGTCTTGAGTTTTATCATGTGACTCACAGTATTTGGAGTTGTTCCTTACAGCCCCAGGAGAATAGAAGAGACTCTCCACTTTCATTTAAAAACAAAAACAAAACAAAAAACCTTAGGCCCATATAATCAAATATATTAGGTGCCTAACTCCCATAGGAACCTATATACCTTAGAGGAGCTGGACTTATGTTTCTAACTCAAATGGCTAGAGAGGAAAGCTTGAGAAGGTGAACCCTAAAGACTCAAAAAGCCAGATAAAAAAATTAAGGTTCTTTTTAAAATTTCACTATTTTTAAACCAATCTTATTATTTTTGTGGGCTTGACAAATGACTTTAGAGTATGTAATGTTGGCAAAACACCAATCATCTTGGTGTCTCTGAAAATCCCACCCAATAATTAGGTTAGAAATGTACAGACTTATTAGAGAGATTAGTAAGGGATTGTTCCCCATATTTGCTGCTTGTGCTTTTTTTTCCCCACTCTAATTATAAAATCCCCAGAGACAGGGATTTAAACATCATTCACTATGCAGCCAAGCAACGCACAGTCATGACATCCAGTCATTCCCAAAGTGATTTGTAAATATCCCATTGCATAGTCCTACTAATTAGAAGACAGTGACTGTAGCAGTGTTTACACTGCTATGCTTATTGGGGAGGAGTTTTTTTGGTTTTGTTCTGTGTGCAACCTGAGATCATACGTTTGAACGATGTTTCGATTTTTTTAAATTGGTTTTAAAGAAATATTTCTTGAGGATACTTTTTTCAGTTTCTGAGTCAACATAGGCACATGGTTTATAGCTAGTTACTGTATGAAGTTACAGCTCACTGTGAACTTTCCCTAAATTTATTCAACTCAAAAAATGCAAAGTTGGTTTAGGGAAAAATGTGTATGTTTAGCAATGAACCTCATTCTTCATAAATGTCACTAAGAGCCAGAATTTGTATTTCAGTTTCTTTGGGCAAATGCAGGTTTTTTACATATATTTAAAGCTACACAATGTGTATTCAGCCAAAACATAGTTGAGCCAAGGTATTAGCAGAATCCTCTGGCAAAAAAGGGAAAGGGAAAAAAGCAAACAGCCTGGACTTTGGGGCTCTTCACATTCCAAAGCCAAATCTAAATGTTATAAATGATCCTGCTGGTTATAACGAGAGATAAAACTTTGGTCAAACACACGTTATTGTGTTCAGAACAGGAGAGCAGGGGTGAGGGGAAGAGTGGCAGAGTGAAATTCTTAGGCCTGATAAAACAGTTCATTTCTAGAAAAACATCCAATCTTCATGTAAAAATTGTCAATGATGGAGAATCCACCACGACCTTTGATAAATGGTTCCAATTGTTTATTACCCTCACTGTTAAATCTATGCCTTATTTCTTGTCTCAGTTTGTCTAAATTGAACTTCCAGCCAGTGAATCACATTTGACCTTTTTCTGCTAGATTGAAAACTCCATTATTAAATCTTTGCTCTCCATGCAGCTCCTTGGACCGGTCAGAGAGAATCCTGAAGTCACCCAGTTGCCCTCTTTTGTTAAGCTAAACAATTGAGCTCCTTGAATCTGTCACTATAATGCAAGTTTTCTAACCCTTTAAATCATTCTCATGGCTCTCAACATTCTTCTGGAACTGTGGCCACTAGAACTGGACTCTTCCCAATGGTTTCAGTAATGTTCTTCAGAGGTAAATAGAGCTTGGCCCCAAGCATGACTGTTGCCTATGGAGGTTGTCCTTAAATCTCTCCCATATGTGCTGACATTTGCAAACCATTTCCTATTTGCCTACATTTGTCTGAGCTTGCACAAAGCTTTTTGTTGCACTTTATTACATTCATACTCTTTCCTCTCCACATGCATATCTCACCGACCTCCTCCTCTTCAGCCCTAGGAGCAAGTGAATTCTAATGGACCCCCCCACTAGAGATGTAAAATGTGAACTGCTTACCCTGTTACCCTGTAACCAACCCATATTACCTCTGGATCAGCCCTGGCGGAGACCAGTTGGCTCTGTGGAGGCAGCAGGCAGGGCCTGCATTGGGCTGGCAGAACCCCGGCCGCATAGAACATAAGAACATAAGAACGGCCATATTGGGTCAGACCAACGGTCCATCCAGCCCAGTATCCTGTCTGCTGACAGTGGCCAATACCAGATGCCCCAGAGGAAGGGAACACAACAGGTAATCCTCACGTGATTCCTCCCCTGTCACCCACCTCTGGAGAAACAGAGGCTAGGGACACCATTCCTACTCATCCTGGCTAATAGCCATTGATAGACCTAACCTCCATGAATCTATCTAGCTCTTTTTTGAACCCTGTCAAAGCCCTAGCCTTCACCACATCCTCTGGCAAGGAGTTCCACAGGTTGACAGGTTGTGCACTGAGTGAAGAAAAACTTCCTTTTGTTTGTTTTAAACATGCTGCCTATTAATTTCATTTGGTGAACCCTAGTTTTTACATTGTGGGATTATATAAATAACTTTTCCTTATTCACTCTTTCCACACTAGTCATGATTTTATAGACCTCTGTCACATCCTCCCTTAGTCTCCTCTTAGGGGCAGCAGGAAGGGCCCCAGCCACTCCAACGTGGCCTGGTGAGCCTGCAGGTGGGACTCCAGCTCCAGCTGCACTGTAGTGGCTCGGGCAGGTCAGCAGGACCTGGCTTCCACCCAGGCTGTGCTGGAGTAGCCCAGCAGGATCCCAGCCCTGGCTGCATCGGGGCATACAGGCCACTCCGACTTGGATGGAACTCTGGCCGTGGCCATGCAAGGCGTGCCCGCAGGACTCTGGCCCTAGTCACATTGGTTGTGGCCGCATAGAGTTGGCAGGTAGATCTCCAGCCCCAGCTATGCTGGGCAAGCAGGCAGGTGCCCTTCTCTTCTCTCCACCCCAATATCCATGTTGCTGGGTGACTGAGTCATTTTCCACATCTCCTCTGGAGGGAAATATATCCCTGAGTGCTATGAAGCAGCAGATGTGCTGATAAGTGAAAAAGGGGGAAAGAAACAGAATGACTGGCTGATTCAAAAGTGCCTAAGGGAGTTAGGGACACACCTGTCATTGAACTGAACCTGCCTAGCTCACCTAGACTTTTTTGAAAAGCCCCTCCCAAGAAAATCCTCAATTTCCTTCTCCTTTATAGCCCCAGTTGCCTTTTACAGTTTGGATGAAGGTTGCAATAGTTGAAGCCTAGATGGTTCCTAAGGATGGTGCAGCCCCTTCCTTACCCCTGGTGGTTGACTCAGGGCTGGAGACGCCTGTCATCACCCAACCAGGGGTCAGAGCCAGTTTTGGGGAGGAGATGTGGCTAGCACTGTCACCCTCCTGACCCTGGAGCTGGTACACCATGGCCTGGATGTGTCCCATGCATCCTCCAAGGCCAGGGAAGGAATATCAGGTGAATTTTACCTTAAGTAACTAACACAGACAGAGTGGAGTTGACGAGAGGCTGGGATGCGCTCCTCGTCTGGCCTTCTTGGCCTGTGGATTGAGCTGCAGTCCATGCACGTGGATGCATGAGCAGCACCAGTCTGGGCCACACAGAGCCAGGAGGCTGCACCAGAGCACCCCTGGGCTCCTGCTCACAAGGTCTGGGGAGGCCGGCTACACTTCTGACACCCCGATGGGACACTTTCCTAGCATAAGCCACCACTAGAAGGAGGCTGGGGACATGGCCACACACACACACACACACACACACACACACACACACACACACACTCACTCAGGAGTGCCACACACAGGCATACCTGCATGCTCAAGGCTGTACCCACTCCCGAGGACAGCACAGCGAGGCGCAGGAGCATCTGGCACTCACACACCTCTCACCCTACACCCTGACCCCCTCTGCTCCAGTGGCCAGGGATACAAGTCCTCTCCCTTTGGGATGCCACCACTGCCGGACCCGGTTTGTGCATGGTACCAAGGCAAGCACAGCTAGCCCGAAGCCTCCCTTCAGCCTGCAGGATCCCGGTGTGCCTGGCAACTTTTCATGCCTGCTTGTCCCTGGGACATGGCGATGGTGAGGCTGCTCCCCTGGGGACATCTGGGACTCTATAAAAAAGGGCTCACTGTCAAGGCCACAGATGGCCTTGCTCCCAGGACATCATCTTCATCTGACCCAAGAACTGTCAGTCTCGGCTCACAGATGAGGGCAAGACTTCGGGGACAGTGTCTCCAGGGATGACTGACTGTCTCTCTTTTCTCCTCAGCTGGACCAGCTGTGAGAGGGGGATGGTTGATACTACCCTGGGCAGCTCCCTGACACTGGGGAGCTGTAGGCACTGGAGAACACAAGAGAAACTGCTGCACGAGCACATCTCCATGCTCCAGGTCCTGCATGAGACACTGGACCAGAGGCTGTGGGAGGACATGCAGTTGCAGAGAGAGACCTCAAGGGAGTTGCTGCAGCAACTACAGAGCCAGCTCCTGCTCCTGCTGTTGCGCTTGCCCCAACCCCAGCTCCTGGTCCTGCCCCATCTCCTATGTCTTACCCTGTTCCAGCCCCACCTCCTGCTTCTCCCCCTAGCTTTCCCCCCACTGTGGTCACTGAGGTACCCACACATGAGGCGGTGGAACCCACTGAGCCAATCCCACTCCCAGCCCTGAGCCTCTCCTCCCCCCTCGAAGGTTCTCATCCCCCCTCGCCCCTCTCCAAGGTTCTTTCCCCAGTCCCTCCCCAGCTACTTTGACCCCAAATAATAACCAATCACAGTTTATTGTTTCCAAAAAAAAACCCCAGTCTGTTTTATTGTCTCTGCAGGGGAGGGCGGGAAGAGAGAAGTGAGGAAGGGGAGGCAGAGAAGGGCAATGCACAGGCCCCTAATGGGGAGGCCCCGGGAAGGGGGGGCCTTGTGAAAAACTCTCCCTCAGGGCCTCCTGGATGCACATACCACCTTGATGGGCCTGCCAGATGGCAGCCTGATACTACCACTGTGCACAGCTGTTCGAAGGCCCTGCCAACCTGGCCAGCATCTACCCCCAACCCAGGGAGGAACGTCTTCCCCTTCTGCTCACAAATATTGTGGACCACATAACATGCGGCCACCACTTGTGGGATGTTCTGCTCCCCAATGTCCAGCCAGGTGAGGAGGCATCTGAGCTGAGCTTTGAGAAATCCGAAAGCGCCCTCTACCACCATGCAGGCCCTGCCAAGCCTGGCATTGAAGTGTTCCTTTGAGTGGTCAAGGTGGCCTGTGTAGGGCTTCATGATCCAGGGCAACTGAGGGTAGGCCACGTCCCCCATGATGCAGAGTGGCATGACCACATCCCCAACCCTGATGGTGCGGTCGGGGAAGAAAGTGCCAGCTTCCAGCTTCTGTAAGACTCAGAAGTTTTGGAAAACGCAGCCAGTGTGAGCCTTCCCCGAGCAGCCAATGACGATGTCGGTGAACTGCCTATGGTGGTTGACAAGAGCCTGCAGGACCATCAAGAAGTACCATCAAGTGGTTGATATAGACAGATGCCTGGTGGTCAGGGGCCTGGATGGGGATGTGGGTGCCATCAGTAGCCCACTCCTCCCCCGCACCGCAGTTGGTGAAGTCCATGTCCACAAAGCCAATGACAATGGGGTCCACGTTGCTGAGGTGGATGACCCTGCACAGCAGGATAGTGTTGATGGCCCTCACCACCTGTAGAAGGAGACAAACAGAGAATCACTGAGGTGCCAGAGCCCTCGGGAGGTCCCTGAGCCCATCCCCACTCCCCCTCAGTAACACACCAGGAGCAACTCCCTATGTAGCCCATGCCCTGGCAAGGCTGTGTGAAGATGCGACTGAAAAATGGTTCAGGGAAGGGGGCTACCACCATCCCAACCCCCAATTCCCACTTTCCTGAGGGTTCCCCATTCCAGCACTTCACTCCCCCCTCCTGGGACTATAGCCCAAGAGTGCCATACCTGCATGAGGAGGGCCCCGACGGTCAACTTCTCCATGCCAAACTGGCTGCGGATGGATCAGTAGCTATCCAGCATGGTGAGCTTCTACACAGTAATGGCAACCCATTTCTCCAGGGGAATGGCGGGGTCTCACGTGTGTGTCCCCATTGCTTGAGAGCAGGGGCGAGCTATGTACACAGCTCCAGAAAGGTCTCCTTCCATATGTGGAAACTCTGGAATCACTGCAGGTCATCCCCCTGCTGCATGACTAGCCGATCCCACCAGTCGGAACTGGTGTCCAGCTGCCAGAAGCACGGTGCATGGTAGGGTGCAGGTGGAAGAGCTGCACTCCCAGAGAGATGGTGAGGTTCTCCTCAATCAGCTGTGAGTTGTGTTCCTATAGGGCCAGGAGGACAGGCTGCAGAAACTGCAGCATGATAGATGAGGGCTGTTGACTGCCCAGAGGCATCTCTGGCTCCATAGTTGGCAAGCTGGGGTGTCCACAAGGGCAACCACAGCAGTCAGAGCAAAGGCTTTGCTGTCCCTTAATGAGGTAAATAAAGGTGAAGAACCTGAGAAACGGCTGTACAGGGGTATCCCTTTAAGCACAAGTCTCAGCTAACCTCAGGCAGCAGCTCCCAGAAGTAACTGCGTCCTGATGCCCTGCCTTAACTGATTCTGGGTGGCCTTAAATGCGAGTTAGCATCCAATCAGTGTGGATGCTCTATTTCGAAATAGCTAAGCGCTATTGCAATGAACTTTTTGTGTATAGACATGCTATTTCAAAATAAGCTCTTTCAGATGATTTCTTCCAAAATTGCTTATTCCAAAATAAGTGTGCAGTGTAGTCATACCCCTAGGGTGCATCTAGACTGGCAAGATTTTGTGCAGAAGCGGCTGCTTTTGCGCAAAAACTTGCCAGCTGTCTACTCTGGCCGCTTGAATTTACGCAAGAGCACTGACTTTGTAATGTACAAAATCAGTGCTTCGCATAAATACTTTCATGCTCCGCTGGGAAAAGCCCTCTGCGCAAGAATACTTGCGCGAGAGGGCCAGTGTAGACAGGGAAAGACTGTTTTGCGCAAAAAAGCCCCAATGGCAAAAATGGCCACCGGAGCTTTCTTGCGCAAAATCGCATCTAGAATAGCCATGGATGCTTTTGCGCAAAAGCACTTTTTGCTCAAAGATCGTGCTTTCTATGAGCGGAAATACTTTTAACAGAAAAACTTTTCCGTTACAAGTATTTCCGCAAAATCATGCCAGTCTAGACGCAGCCATAGTGTATGAGGCTTAGCTGGTTTGTTTTCTTTTATTTTAGCTTAGTAACTTACTTTGATCTGTCTGTCATCACTTGCAACCACTTAAATTCTACTTTGTATACTTGATAAAATAACTTTTGCTTATTATCACAACCAGTGTAGATAATAGTTACTTAAGAACATAAGGGCCATACTGGGTCAGACCAAAGGTCCATCTAGCCCAGTATTCTGTCTTCTGACAGTAGCCAATGCCAGATGCCCCAGAGGAAGCGAACAGAAACAGGTAATCATCAACTGATCCCTCCCCTGTCATCCATTTCTAGGCCCTGACAAACAGAGACTAGGCACACCATTCCTACCCATTTTGGCTAATAAATATTGATGGACCTAACCTCCATGAATTTATCTAGTACTTTTTTTAACCCTGTTAAAGTTCTGGTCTTTAGAACATCCTCTGGCAAGGAGTTCCACAGGTTGACTGCTCTGCATTAAGAAAAACTTCCTTTGTTTGTTTTAAACCTGCTACCTATTAATTTCATTTGAAGACCCCTAGTTTTTGTGTTATGGGAACAAGTAAATAACTTTTCCTTGTTCACTTTCTCCACCCCAGTCATGATTTTATAGACCTCTATCTTATCCCCCTTTACTCTCCTCTTTTCTAAGATGAAGAATCCTAGTCTTTTTAATCTCTCTTCATATGACACCAGTTCCAAACCCCTAATAATTTTTGTTGCCCTTTTCTGAACCTTTTCCAATGCCAATACATCTTTTTTTAGATGAGGCGACCACATCTGCATGCAGTATTCAAGACATGGATGTACCATGGATTTATATAGAGGCAATAAAATATTCTCTGTTTTATTCTCAATCCCCCCTTTTTAATGATTTCTAACATTGTTTGCTTTTTTGACTGCCACTGCCCTACTTTCAGGGGAACAACCATTGTGCATATCTCTCTTTCATTGATAGAGTGAATTTTATGAGCTTTCTCTATGTAAAACTTGTATACAGAGTAAGATGGATTTATCTGGGGGTTTAGTCCCATTGGGGCTGTGCTCCTGGGTGCTGTCAAGTCCCTGTAATTGAGCCCTCACAGACCTGAACTCTTCTCATTGTCTGTGTTACTCTGCTGGTGGGCTGTGACCCCAACTCTGTGCCTTTGCTGGGGGTGGCCAGAGCTTCTGGCTGAGCAAGACAGGGTTGTGGGGTGCACCAGAGAACAGGTAGGTGGACTCAGTAATATGATCAGCACATCAGGTGATGGTGTCAAAGGGATCTCTGTGGCCCAATTCATCACCCTTGAACCTGTGAAATCTGCACCTGCAACACAATTTTAGACATATGAGTGCTGGGTCTTCCAACTGAGTTAGAAAGATGAGTGCTCCAATTTGCACGCACAGTTTGCTTCACCAGTGCCCATTTTCTGATCGCCACTTGCACTGGCAGCATGGGAGGGTGGCCTTTAACCCTGGTAATTTAATTAGCTCTTGGATTTACCATAAGCTCTTACTCTCCTACCAGATATGAACTATGAGGAAAGCACTGAAATAAAAACCACTAACCATTTGTTATGTGAATATGTAGCATCCCTACTAGAGCTAATTGAAGTTCCTTCTGTTTTCCACTGGAGTAAGGCAATCAGAATCATTCCCTTGTCATTTAATAAATCCAGGCCAAGTGGAACACAGGAGCAGAGCTCAGGTAACTTTCTAGAGAAGATCCAATGGCTCCATAAAGCTGCACGCAGGGCCAGATTCTGCAGCATTCAAAATTCTAAGTGCTTTGCCCTGACTTCAAGGGGAACTAGCTTATTGAGCAACTCTTTTAAAAGCAGCCAAGTCCCAATTTCAAAGGTGACTTGGGTGCCTACATGTCTAAACCACCCCTGAAAATGGGACATGTGTAGATAAATCTCTGTATTAAGCATCTTTATATGAGAAATCTCTGTATTAAGCATCTTCATATAACTTTGTATCATTTTCATATGACTTTGTATTAAGTCTTTCCATATATAACTTTGTATTAAATATTAAGTCTTTTTATATAGCAACTTTGTATTAAGTCTTTTTATATAGCAACTTTGTATTACATTTTGGTATATTATAATCATGTCTTTGTACCAGAATAGAGCTCTCCTCTTCTGCTTAATTGATTGCCCTGTTGAATGAATGAGGTGTGAATGAATAAGGCATGGAAGACAAGCACCTCTCCACAGTTGGAGAGGGGAATAGGACCAGATCCAAGGACAATAGGGCCTGTCAAGTGGGCTTATTGAAAGAAGATTGGACATATTGGATGGCCTTGGAAGTCAGCAGCAAGTGCCTGCTTTTGGTAGCACCCTCTTTGAAGATGAATGTGGCAGCATTAAGACAACACCCAGAAGAAGGCACCACAGAACTAACTGCATAGGCATATGGTGACCCACACAGATTTTGCATATGCATGTGATGACTAACTGGTATAGATTTGCATGAGAGGGAAGCCACTATAAATCTAAGGTATCTTGCAGGGGACCTCAGGTTTTGCCTTGTCAACATCTGAGCATCGATCAGGATTGGCAGAAACCTGGCTCCACCCTTCCCCCATCTAATTCACCTGTCAGTGAAGTTAGGGAGAGCAACTACTTGGTAACAACAAGACGGAGTGTGCTTGTGTGTGTGTGTGTGTACATGAATGTGATATATGCATATGATAAAGTAGTGATTGCTATATGTATTACCAATAAATGTGGTGTTTTGCCTTATCCCCCTGAAAAGATCCTGTGCAGTACTTTAAATACAACACTTGGACACTTCCAAAAACATTTCCCATTATTCTTTGTGTTACAGTAGTACTGAAGGATTCGTGCTATTCAGACTAATAGCAGAGAATTTACTCCCTGCCCCAGGGAGCTCCCAGTCTAGGGGTCAGGCAAGACACGACAGCTGGACCCGACAGATGCAGTGATAGGCTAATAACAAACTGACCGGGATTAACAGGAATATGTCCATATAGGCTAAGCAGCTTGGATCATTAATTTGGGCACAAAAGGGATGAGCTAGAGCTGTGGTCTTTTTACCACAAGATCACTTTTTCAATCTAAGTGCAATGTAAGATCTACCTCAAACCCAAATACCTTTGCCCGGTTCCCTTCCCTGAGGCCCCACCCCTGCTCCATCCCTTCTCCGAGGCCTCACCCTTCTCACTCCATCCCCCTTCCTCCCCCATTCTCACTCACTTTCACCAGGCTGGGGTAGGAGGTTGGGGTGCAGGCTCTGGTCTTGGGCCAAGGGGTTCGGAGTGTGGGAGGGGATGCCCTGAAGGTAGGGATCTGGGGTGGGATCTGGAGTGGCTTAGGGGATAGTGTCCACAGGCAAGAACAGAATGTGGAGACCCCCTGCTCTGACTTTCTCAGGGGCTGCAGGGACATGCCAGGCACTTCCAGGGGCAGCAATACCCCAGGGATAATTACTTCAGTCATGACTGGTTCGGCATTTTAGAACTCACTGCTCAAAGAATTAAATTTAAGTGTAAGAGAGAAGTGAAAGTTATGAAATGCGGAGACCAGTCACAAACCAAAAATAACCCACTTTGCAAACAGTTAAAGGAGTAACAACCCCCCACGTACATGTTGGGTCAGGAGCTGAGAGTGAAGGACAGTGTGTGTTTGTGAGAATGATGGATACTCACACACACAGTGTGAGAGTGACAGAAATTTGCATTGCCAAGCTCCCTCCATCCCCTTCTCTCTGTGTGGAGATGGGGTACAGAAGAGAGGGGGGGGAGACATCCTGACATCAGCACCCCTCTTCTCCCTCCCACACCCTGCACAGCAAGCAGGAAGCTCCCAAGGGGCAGCTCTAAGGCACAGGGCAGGAGCATCATGAAGTGCCAGCACTTGATGGCTTCCCAGCCAAACCAGTCAAAATCACCTGTCAGAGGTTCCAAGATCTGCTGGTAGATCCCAATCTACTGGTTGGTGACCTGTGAGAGTCCCCGGTACCCCACGTGGGGTCCAGGCCACAAGTCCCCACACCCGGGGTCTCTCGGAGCACCCATCCCAGAGTTCGGGCACCTCCCAGCCCTCTATTGACTGTCTATACGTTGTCGGAGTTTGGAAACGATGGCGGTTCCCTCAAAGTCTTTGGAATTAAGTCTCTCGATTTGTAGAATGGCCCAATGGAGAAGTAGGGGGGCCTGGGCCCACCCTCTCCACCGGGCCCCGACCCAGGATCCTAAAGACAAGGGGGAAAGGCTCCGCTGTCGGAAGTTGGCGGGGTCCCCAGCTGAAACACACCAACCCCACCCTGGGCTTAACAGCCCTGTCCTGGGTCATTTCCTACTTCTACCCGACAACCTATTCGTACCCAATGTCCGATGAAAGATCCCTCGGCTCGCGGCATGTAGTCAACTGCAAAGGCGTAGCTCTTGCCGCCGGGTCCTCGGGATGGTTGCTTTGGTCTCGCCTTCTCAGCATCCACACAGTCCTTGGAGCTGAATAACGACAGAGATCGGACAGGACCCCCTGCGTCTTGGGGTATGGAAGTACCTGTTAGTAAGACAGGAGTGGGCCAAGTCGGCAGCCCGCGGTGGCTTCTCGTCCCGTCCGCGGGGGTTATAACCACGTCTCCGCTTTGGGCTGGCAGGGTCCTGGTGCCCTTCCCAGGCTGCTGGGGAAGCCAAGCCCTCAGAGAAGCCCTGGGATCAGGCATGGAGCCCCATTGTCCCTCCTCGGGCCGGGACCACGTCAGTGGGCGAACCAGCGGGCCGGTCTCCTTCCCCAGGTATGCCGCCAGTCCTGCCTGTGTAACCCACACACCTAGTGTGGTTACTGAGCAATGCAGGTAGTACCTAGACCACAGCAACAGTTAAGATCAAGAGACCTCTACAGCAGGGGCTGGGAAGCAGCTGGCTTTTAGCTCAGAGGGTAGAGGCTCCTATACTGATTTCCACAGGTCCCAGCTTCAAATCTGCCTGGTGGTGGTTACACCTGCTCGGAGGGTTTTCCTTCTGCCCTGGACCTGGGCTCTTTTATGGCCTTCGGCGCCCAGCGTATTGCATCAGAGGTCTCGGCGCACGGTGTTCCCCCTGGGTCCCAGTGCCAGGCGGGTTCAGCTCCCTGCAGAGACGCTGCGGCAGTGGGCGCTCGCCAAGAGGGACACACCACTGCCTTCGGCAGTGCGGGGTTCTCTTACCCTGTCACATGACCACTGAGCTAGAGTTTACCCCCTTTCTCCTGGCTGGCACTGAGCTTTCTGTTTGGGGCTATAACAAGGCATGACTCACTGCTACAGCACCTCCTGCTGGCCACTTGGGAAATTGGCTCAATTCAGCTTTAGAGCACCCCCTTCTGGCCAGTGTCTCACCTGCTTTACCTGTTTGTTCTCCACCCTGTATCAGGACCCCTACCCCTCCCAGACCACGGAGTCTTTCCCTTGAGGTACTGCCCAGCCCACAAAGCCACCACACTCTGGGGTCCTCCCTCTCAGGGAACGACTATCCCCTTATACCCACCTTGCTTCAGTGACCCCACTGCCAGTCATCATCTAGCCCCTGCCTCAGGGGCAAAGTGTACTCTGCAATGGCCACTCATCATAGGCAAGGGGGTGTGGGCCTGATGCCTTTTGCTGTCCTGGTTGCCTCTCTGCAGCCCTAGTACCCTTAGACCTTGCCTCAGGCCCTGCAGCCTAGGAGTGAGGTCAGACCAGAGCTCCCCTGCTCTGCCTGCCTTTCCCCTGCAGTGCTCTGTGTGAGGAAACTTCCAGCTTCCCAGGCAGCCAGGTGCCTCCTGCTCCCCAGGAAGAGCAAGAGTGTGTGTCTCTTCTCCCCTCCAGGAGCCCTCAGTTATACAGCCCTCGTCTGGGCACTAATTGGCTGATATGTGCCACAGATGCAGACTCCACAACCTCAGCCCTCTCCCAGGGCTGAGTTTAACCATTATTAAACAAGCGCCAGGCAGACACCCTGCCACAGGGGACCTTCCCTTTCACAAATCCCATGTTCAGGGAAGCAGCCCAAGGCTCCTCAAGCCAACCCACAGCCATTCTCCTCTGAGGGCCCTGCAAACAAGCATGTAGGCTGTGTCTAGATTGGCACCCTTTTCCGGAAAAGGGATGCTAATGAGACAAGTCGGAATTGCAAATGCCGCGGGGATTTAAATTTTCCTCGGCATTTGCATGAACATGGCTGCCACTTTTTCCGGCTCGGGCTTTGACGGAAAAAGCGCCAGTCTAAACGCGGCTCTTGCGGAAAATAAAGCCTTTTCGAAGATCCTTTATTCCTCTTAAAATCAGGAATAAGAGATCTTCCGGAAAAGGCTTTATTTTCCGCAAGAGCCGCGTTTAGACTGGGCGCTTTTTTCCACAAAGCCCGAGCCGAAAAAGCAGCAGTTATAATTATAAATGCCGCTGGAAAATTTAAATCCCACGGCATTTGCGACTTGTCTCATTAGCATCCCTTTCCGAAAAAATGTAGACACAGATCCGCTTGGAGAGGAAGGTCATCATCAGCCTAGATCAATTAGCCACATTGTGGCTTTGGATTTGCAGGGTGTGAATGTTTTGTGACATTGCCAACACCAGTCCTTTGTGTTTTGTTCATATCTGTGTGGTTTGATAGTGGCTTAAAAGCTTTGCTCCTTGAACCTGACCTTGCAGCCTATACTCCCTCATGTGATGCCTGATTTGTTCAACTGGACCCAAATTCTAAAGCAAGAGTGATCAGAGGTGAGACCAAATGTAGAATTTGTCCTTAGGGAGCCAGAAGAACTTTCCTAGAAAGCACTGGTGATTGGGACATGCTGTGTCACTACAGGCTGAAGATTGAGCCCTCTATGGAATGCACAAACTTCTTCCAGCAGGAGAACTGTTATGTGAGTCCAGAAATTCCAGTGCAAACCTTTGCCCATGGCAGTGTTGATTTGCTGAGGGGAAGAATGAGGTAATGGTTTGGGTGCTAACATAGGGCCTGCATTCAAATCTCTGCTTTGCCCCAGGTTTCCTGTAACCTTAGGCAAGTCACCTGCAGCCTGATGCACAGAGAAAAGCCTAAAAGGATTTACAAAAGCACCTAAGCAGGCTAGGCATCCAAATCCCATGGAAAGGCCGTGGGAATTAGGCACCAAACTCTCTTAGGCTATGTCTACACTGCACACTTATTTCAAAATAAGTTATTCTGGAATAGTTATTCCAAAATATTTTATTTCGAAATAACATGTCTACACTGCAGGGAAGCCTCAACATTAATCTGAGGCAGGCTTCCCTAATGTAGATGTGCTATCTCAATTTAGAGCCTTAGGAGGCACTGGGGAGGAATAACTTAGAATGGCCCTGGTGAGGGGCTATTTTGAAATAGCAGAAGTGGAGCTATTTCAGAATAGGTGTTACTCCTTGTAGAATGAGGTTTACAGATTTTTTGGAATGGCTGTGTAGACACATGGCTGTGTAGACACTAGTTATCTTGAAATAACGGTGCAGTGTAGACGCACCCTTAGACACCAATTGGCATTTACAAAAGCACCTATCTGTACTTTTAGATTCCTAAATACCTATGTAAATATAGTTCTTAGTTGCTCTGTGCCTCACTTCCTCATCTGTAAGGAAGGTATACTGGCACATCCCATACAGCATTTCCATGAGACAGGGGAGACATTATTGTACGAAGCTCAGATACTCTGGGGAGATAAGCACCTAACACAGATGGTAGCTAAATACCTCCTGATTTCTAGTAAGGTTATTTTGTCTCCCTTCATCCCCATGCAAGAGGTATCTTTCCTACACTATAAAGAGACCATGTTGAAGTAAATCTTGCCCTTCATTTTGAAAGCTGCAAGTTTTGTGGTCTTCACACATGGTGTTCAGCAAACTTCTGAAAAAAACTTCGCCCTGCTGTCCGTGCTCTGTTTCCTTGTGAGGAACACACAGGACAATTTTTACATCAGGAAGTTGGTGTTCTGACACTGATATCTAAAAATAGTGTCTGGGTCTAGAATGTTATTCACCTAGGCAGAATGCCAGGGAAATCAGCTTGGTAAATCAGACTTTATGGCTGTTTTCATGAGATTGGATGCAACATCAATGCAGCCTTTTGAATGGAAACTGCTTTTGCCTCTGCCAGTTAATTTGTGAAAAAAATATTTCAAGAATATTATCTCCTCTTTGTGTACTTCCTCCCTAATCCAACTAAAGAGTGTTCTGATATTTTATTGCCTGCAAGGATTTCCATGTCTTTCCTTCTGCCTAGAAGGGTTTCAAATACAGAACCAGATACAATACTTAAAAGAAACAGAGACTTAAAAACATTGATGTTTTTGGAGTAATTCTAGTTGATCTATTCAGCAACTGTGGAATTGTTAGTTGAAGAGCAGCTGCATTTGTAGTTATTATTTGCAGTTTAGCTGTTTGGCCAGGCACAATTTTTTAAGGCATCTTGCTGCTCTTACAGAGCAATCAGCAAATGTCTGAAAAAAAATAGATTTGACCTGATATTTGAGAATTGTGTCTTGTGATTTGTACTGACTGCTGTTTTTTGGATTGTGCTATTAAAGCAATACTGTTCTATTCTCCAGCTGCTTCCTTTTGAGCTTAATCACCATTGAGGTTTACAACAGACTTGCATGGTAGATACTGAAATCATATTTATCAATAGAGAAACTGAGGCAAAGAGATTGAATGACTTGCCCATGGTCACAGAGTGGGTCAGTTTTAGACACCACCTCAGTGGTGGGCAACCTGCATTGGGGTGCTGTGTGTATCCCACCAGACATTTTGTTTATTATTGCTCATGTGCAGTGTTGCCAGATTCCGCTGGTTTCTCTGCAGATTCTGCAGATTCTGCAGTTTTTTTCTTACTGGTATTACTAGTGACATGCTCATGAAACCAGGGTACATGAAGTGAGGTGCATGCTGCCTCTGCGTCCAATCGAAGTGCTGCTACAGATCAATCGGCACACCCTGCAAATTGTAGGTATGCAAGCGCAGTTAGCAAAACTATCCTACCCTGGGAGACTGTCTTTATTATGACAATCTTTCGGCCCACTGAGATGAAGGAGGCCATTCAAGAGGCTTGCTCATTGCTGCAGTTAAAATCTATCTGTCACCTACTCATTGTAGTTTCTGGTATAGTAAGATCAGGTCACATGTGGCTTTAGTGTCCCCTCCCTGGAGAGGGTTCTTAGACTCTTCCTTTGCAATCTTTTCTGTGATAATTGTCCCCAATCACTGTATGATTTGCTTCTGAGACATAGAATCACTGATTCCCATGAACGTGCCCATCCTACCAATGAGGTTACCTCCTGCTCCACATGTTGGTCAACTCCTTCCTCTTCTCTTACCCTTGTGTAACCCACACACCTAGTGTGGTTCACTGTCCTATGTAATGACACTTAGACCACTTACAGCAAGAGATAAGAACAAGGGAGCTCTACAGCCTAAGCTGAGAGCCAGCTGGCTTTTGGCTCAAGCGGAAGAGGCTCCTACACTAAGCTTTTACACTTGCAATTCCCTGCTTTACACATTTAAAGTTCGTCACACAGTACATCTTTGTCCTCACTTTTCTCTGCCTTTTTTTCTTGATTTAGCATCTTCCTCAGTGTCTGAGCTGGGGATGTGGAGAAATCCATCCTTTTTACTGAATGTGGTGTTAACACGTTGCTACCAGAGCTGACTTACATCTTCCACAGAGCAACACTGTTTTTAGAATCCATCCATTTGATCCAAATAGTACCTTCAGAACATGTTCCATCAGAAGGATCCCCATCTCTTATGAGGGTTTTAATTCCCTCCTCTGGAAATGATTCTGTTCAAATATTGCTCCTCGTGTTTCAGTCCCCAGAGGTATAATTCTCCATTCTTCTAACAGTTCCAGCTCCCAGTTGCTATCCCAATTCTATGCTAGAAAATTGTGCAGGATTTCCTGCTTTTAATAAATTACATACATGGCGTGTGAGGGAGAATGGGTATAACCTTCGAAACGCTGTGTACTTATTGGGTAGGTACAGTCCTATGATGTAAGAGTGGAATGTCCAAGGAGAATGACTGTTCCTCCTCCAAGGATGAGGTTTATCTGGGTCAATGCAATAGCCTCAGCAAGGTAAGACTCTGGCCTGGGACTCAGAGATTTTGCATTCAGTTCCCAACTCTGTCATAGACTCCTTGGGTAAATCCCTTAAATTCCCTCACTTTACTTTCTATGCTGTGAAATGGAGATGACTCTTCCTTTCTTCTGCCCTTTGTCTTGTCTGTTTAGCCTATAAGTTTTTTAGTGGAGCATGCATAATGCAGCCCTGATTTTGGTTGGGGCTGATTAGTGCCTACTAATAACCTACTTAAATTATGAATCACCCTACTTTTAAAAAGCAATAAAATACATCTTTGATCTCTTCCTCAGTCACGTCATGTGCCTATTGAAATGGAGGAAAATGGCAAAGATAACAGATAAAAACAGTTATAAATGTACATTCTCAATTTCCATCATAGACATTCTGAAGCTTTTTCACTCAACTCTGTGTTGAAAACACACTTCTAAATATGCTGAAAAGTCAGGGACAGCAAGCTTTTAAAACTCCTCTTATAAATTACAGCACTATTGTAACACAAATTTATATTAATGTTGCTTTAGTGATTTAAAACATTACCTGTCCTAAACTGAACCATGTGAGTTTAGTCTTTTCCAATTCCTTTTAGACCATTCTCCTTGCAAGTGAGAAACCTAACTTATCTGTATCAGCTCAAAGGCCAGAAATGAATGATAATGTTTAAGCAAAAACATACTCAAATTCCTGGCATGGTGCAATTCTGAGATAACCATGTACAGATTTCCAGGGTAATTTGCAACTGATTTTGTATTTATAAATGAGTTCTGTCACACACAAGAGGCATGGGGTTGTCCAGAGTCTGCCTTGACAGTCTCTACTGCTCTGAAATTGCTGGTGTTAGTATTCATCTCATAGACTTTTCATTTTAACTATGCTAAGGTTTGGTAGCTGCACATTTATGAAGATGAGTAAAAATATTGTAACTGGTCATTTTCTGATGCAAGGAAATTCCCCTGACTTGTCTCTGGTGAAGGGGATTTATGAGCATACATGTGGCTGTGCTTTAGCTACTGATATTACTTTTTTTGCACTCTGTCACCCTTTCCATTCAAAGATTTAAAAGCACATCACAGCCCATATGTGAATAAAGCCTCCTAACTCCCCAGTAAGGTGGGCAAGGGCTGCCTACTAAGAGGTGTGTAAGCGCATTGCCATGCAGGCTATCTGAGGTGAGTCAGAACTGGAACCCTCAACCTTTATTTGTATTTCAGTAGCAGCCCCAGTCATGAGCCAGATTTTGTTGTGCAAAAACAGGACTAGAAAGCAGTTCATGCTCTAGAGAGTTTACAGTCTAGAAGCCAAGAGGTGACAAGTGGAGGAGCACAAGGAAACAAGGACACACAATAACTTTTGGGGTGAAATTCTGACTCCCATTGAAGCCCGGGAGAGTTTTGCCCTCAACTGCAATAGAACCAGGATTTCATCCTGGAACCCTATCTATGTCCACCACAAAGCTAGCCTCCTCCACGGAGCATGAAGTTGCAGTAATACAGATTGTTGGATGCAATTTTCAAAGGGGCACAAAGGAAATCCCAGCAATTATTGCACAACTACACAGTAACTTGTGGTACTGCAACTTTATTGCAGTGTCCATGTTTCTCTTGATCCTGTCCAAGCTGGCTTTCACTTGAACAGGTAGCCTGGATGATAGACACTGCACATCTTGATGTATTAGGCTTTCTTTCTTTAGAGACACACTTTGAGAATGAGATGCACCCTGAGAAGGAGGGGAGCTTCAAGATCTTCCTGGCTTTGCACTAATTGGCCTGGATGCAGTCATTCATATCTTGCATGAGAGTCAGTGTAATCACTAAGCATCCTTCAAGTGTGTTGTAGCTGCCATGTCTAATCACATTTGTTTGTGATATGTTTTCTGATGCTTGGTTCTGATTTGTGAAAAACTTGCGTGTCAACTATTGGGCACTTATTGGTGTAATGTCATTTAAGAATTGTAGACCCAGGCTGAAGGCTTTTGACATCTGGTAACTGAGAAACAAGGTAACCCCATTTATAAATAATTACAACCCTTCAAGAGGACTTGGCATGAGAGGCCTAGCTTGCCCCCAGGAGAATATTTACAAAATTAGGATGTTAGCACAAAGTACATTTATTGGGCTTGAAATAAGCCTACATATTTTAAAGAGGAACTAGTTAAATTGAATTGGCAAAGCATTCTTTTTGACATTGATATTTTACAATTGCTTTACCTTTTAGACAAAGTTTCATATGTTACTGATTTGCAAACTTCATTGTAAATGTTTTCAGATCTGGTTTCTGTCTGCTTTGGGAAGGAGAAATTGTTGCAGTGTAAAGTGCAGGTCATGGACTGAGCACTTGTCATTTAAGGGATTCCTGCTTTTAAAATTGACCTTTGACTCCCAGGTTAGGTCTACACTGCAAAGAAAAGTCGGAAAAAGATATGTAAATTGTGAACTGCACTTTGCGTATCTTTTTCCACTTTTCTTTCGAAAGAGGCTTTTCCGAAATTTGGCCCATCCACACATTGCCAAATTTTGGAAAAACCTCGTCTTTCAGCACATCCCTTCTTCCTTGTAGAACGAGGATTACAGGGATGGAGAAAGAACATGTCTGCTTTTTCAGAAAAAGTTCCGAAAAAGTGGACATGTTCCTTGATCTTATGCGATGCGGCATAGCTTTTCCGGGATACCAGAGGTATTCAAGCCCAATAAATGTACTTTGTGCTAACATCCTAATTTTTTAAAGTGGTGACCTCTCATGTGAAGGGGAACATATCAGCTGTGAGCTAGACTCACATGCAAAGACACAATGTTTTATTTAGATTCCAGAGGGCTCTTTCTTTCTTTTAAAAAATAAAAGATTGACCACATTTTCCCAGGGAAAGCAGTTTCTTGCTTTGTTTTTTAATTGGCAATGGACAGCTATCCTAGGGGCTTGTCTACACTATGCAGAAGATTGATGCTGCAGCAGTCGATCTTCTGGAGTTTGAATTAGCGTATCTAGTGAAGTCACACTCGTTTGAAATGAGAGGGCACTCCTGTTGGCACCAGTAGTCCTGCTCCTCATGAGAAGTAAGGGACATGGATGGGAGCATGCGCTCCCATTGACCTCCTGCTGTGTGGACGGTGTCAGAACACGATGTAAGATTCTTCAACTCCAGCTACGTAATTAACGTAATTTCCACTGATCTAAATTAGGGTTGCCAGATACTTTCAGAAAAAATCCCGAACATGGCGGGGAAAAAATTGGTTGAGCAAAAAAAAGGGCCCGCCAGACAAAACAGGGGAAAAATGTCCCCACCGATCTTCCGTCCAAAAACAGAAAATACCGGACATTTTGCATATCCGGTATTTTCCTTTTTTCCACTGGACAGAAGACACAATTACAGTAATTCCTCATTTAGCACTATACATGCATTTCTGAAAATGTTCGTCCTAAGCGAAAATGTGCTATGCGGAGTCAATTTTCCCATTAAAAATAATGGGAAAGGTGGGGATTGCTTTTCAGGTGGTGGTGGCAAAGTCAATATTTTGTTGGTGCTGGGTCGGCAACGTCAACATTAGATAACTAGCAACACAAGTTGCCGCGGTTTGTTAAAACACAAAGATAAACACGTGAGTGAGCGGAGGAGCGCTGTGACCACGTGAATTCATCTGCTCGTGCGTATTACCACTGTTTTCACCAACTTATACTGCCACGCGAGGTAGTCCACTACTTGATTATTTTCATGTTATTTCGGGGACTGTCGTGTTATTTGAAAAACGTTCCTTAAAAAAAAAATCGTGCTATTGTGAAAACGTGTTAAGTGGGCACTTGTTAAACAAGTAATTACTGTACTGGACAGTCTAGGTGAAAACCGCACACCTGGCAACCCTAATCCCATTCAGGGAAGGGGTGGGGGGGCTTCCCTTCCCTCCCCCTCTTGCAAAGGATTCCCCACCCCCGACCCCGCAGCCTTTCTCTCAGGTCCTGCATGCCTCCTTAACAGTTAAGGAGGCATTGCTGGAAGTGTATGGCTAGCTAGGGCTACAGGACACTGCTCCTTGCTGCAGCCAGCCTATTGCAGGGAAGGAGTTCTGGGGCTTGCCCAGATATGGTCACCCCTTCCTCCCTAAATGCACCCCATGCAGGGAAGAGGGTGGGGGTGATTCTCTTCCTTTCCACTCCTGCAAGGTATCCCCTGCCCCCGCCTTCCCTCCAGTCCTGCATGCGTCCTTAACTGGTAAGGCTCCAGTCTGCCAGAGGCTAGCCAGCCTATTCAGGGAAGGGAGGGAGGGCGAGAGGAGAGAGAGGGGGAGAAGCTGGCCCTGCTGTGGCTTCTCCTTCATTCCAAAAGGTGCTCCATGCAAGAAAGGGGCTCAAGGGCTTCCCTTCCACTCTGGGAATGGATCCCCTCCCTCCTCTCTGCTCTGCTCTGCTCTCCTCCCACACACCTGCAGCTGCCTGAGCTTGGGAAGGAGCTGCAGCCTCTTTTTCACTGCAGGGCTCCAGCACCTGGAGCTTCTCCCTCCCGATCTCCTGGGGCGCGCCTCTCCCACGTGCAGGAGAGGAACCGGAAGTATTTGGCCGTGCTGCGGGGGGGGGGCTGGGAGAAGTTTTTAAAGTGGCCCCAGGGACACACCCCCCCCCAGACCAGATGTGGCAGGGGCAAAATGTCCCCGCCGGCCTTCCGTCTGAGAAAAACAGAAAATACCAGACATTTTGCATGTCCAGTATTTTCTGTTTTTTTTACCGGACAGGAGACACAATTACTAGACTGTCCGGGGCAAACCCTAAAATTCCACTTGCAGCACAAAGAGGTGAAATTACTTCCACGAGGATACAGTGACAGGATTGGTGGAATCCAAGTCTCCTGACGCTAGTGACCCATCCACTGGACTATACTGACTGCCCAAAAGCATGTAGAAATCTATATGTTGTCAAGGCTATATACAAAGTGTGTACGCTGAGGGATTTTCCCAGGGACTGGGTCAAGTCAAGAAATAAAAGGGCTCTGTTAGACACTGGTGTTATGGGCAGCAAACTATTCATCTTGCTCCACTTCCCTGTAAATGTCAGATGAGAAAGGCTTATGTTTGGCCTCTGGCTTTCTATCTGGTATTCCAGGAAGAGAAGGACTGTATGAGTTCTAAAAGTGTTCTTATATGTCTAACAAGGGCCAGGCAAAACACATCACACCACTCACAATGGAAATATACCTTATCCACTTGCAAATGGATGCAAAAGTGTTCCCTGTAAGTGGGGCACTTGGGCGGCTGCTCACAAGAGATTCAAATGCTGCCCACCTGATTAGCAGATAGCTAGGTTTTTGGTTCTACTCATGCACATGCCTTGGAGCACATAAAAAAAATTTTCTGCACATAGATGGAAAAAATCTGCACATGGATGGAAAAGATTAGAGGGAATATTGATGCCCACCATAGTTTTGCTGATACGGGTCTTTCCAGGGATCTGCATATTGGTGGTATTTTTAAACTCTAGCTGGCAAAGTCCCAGGCTGCAGGAAAATTTGCGTGAGAGTTGTCAGTTGAACAAGGCAACTTGGGTATTTATCTCTCCACCATGGTATGATGGAGAAAACCAAGGCAATGATGGGAATGGGCCTACGCTACAAAATGAATGTGAATGCAGATCAAAGAACTTCCCCAAAGTTTGAGGAAAGGGGGTTTGAGTCTGGTGGACCGGGTTGCTTTGGCCCATTATGAAAATTGGGGCAATCCTGAGAGTTTAGAGCTAGCCCTAAAACTTCCCAAAGTTTCTGTTATACACACGCACCCCACATTTTCAGAGAGTACAAGTGACGTTTGATATCCACTGTACAAGTGGGGTAAAAGGATTCCATTGACCTCATACACCTGAAGAAGAGAGCCCAATTCTAGCCACAAATCCAAGGAGCTGTAGCAGTTTCCTACATAATTAGCTCTTCCCTTTTGGGAGCAGTATAATGATTTGCCCTGTCACAGAATGACAGGTGCAGAACTAGGCTGTTGTAGAAGATGCTGATACCCAAAAGCAAAGGTAATACGTTCCCTTCTTGCTAAAGCCTATCCCCTTAGATGGCCACTGGGAATTTACATCAGTAACAAACCATTACGTCTCACCATGGTAACCAAGACATGTGGCTCAAACAGCATTTCTTCGGAGGTAACAAAAATAAATGGGTCTCAAAAGGAAAGGAATTTACCTAGGAAACTTTGCAAGTTCTGGTCATTTCAGCACCTCTCAGCTTTCTTTATTCTTTTTCGTTTTCTAAATGGCATGGATTCAGTTGCTGTAGATGGTGCATGACTGTGCACATCTGGCTTTATGGTTAATGCAACAGCTAATTGAACTGATGCACTAGGCACAATCTACTGGAGTAAATGAAAGGGCACTTGAAAGAAGCAGTGTTTTCTAACAGATGTAATGGTCTAAACTCATTCCTGGTGCTACTCCAATGAAATAAATGAAATCTACCAGTGCAAGGAGGACACTGGAAATCAATGTCTTCCTTGTTTCAGTAGATTGTAATAGGCCAAATCTGAGGGGAATTATACCATTGTTTTCTCTCACTATCCAGATCAGTCACAGTTATAAAGATATAATCCTAGGAATTTTTCCTATAATCCTAGGTATTTTTCCTAAGCAGTGGCCCATAATCATACTGAAAATATGAACTAGAAGACTTACCCAGCGTTCATAGGGTCCAAGGCCAGCCCGGGATGGAGGGAGAGGCAGAGGCACAGGTCACCCACTGGCTTCTCACTGGGGCCAGCCTGCGGAGGTGAGGGTCATGCTGCTGGCAAATGACTATTCTCCAGGGCTGGGGCACTTGCTGCCACCCTGTGCTCATTTGTGAGTACAACTCTCCCTGCTGTCACACCCTTCCCTTTCCACTTGATGTGAAACAACAATCGCATTCCGGGTACGTTCCATTGTCCTGGCACCAGGACAAACCCTGACCTTGCTGTAAGTTACAATAAGAAGAAGCTGCATACCACTTTTGGTGGCCCTGGCTCTTACTGTTTAGGAGGAGTTCTTGAACAAACAGGCTCACAGACGGATGGACAGACACACAGATGGACAAATGCTTTTGTGAGTGAGTCTTTTTGCGTTTATTTCATTTGTTAAGGATGTTGTCAGATGTTTGGCTGTGTGCATGTATTCTCTCTGCATGTTGCACTGACTCTGGCTGGGAAGCCTCTGCAGCCAACTCCAGCAGAACTACCCAGTAAATCCACAGATTCGATTCCTAGTGAAGGAACTTGGTCAGGTTTCTTGTCAATGAAGCATGGTACAGATTACAGGTACACTAATGCATGTATGCCCATTAGAATGAACTAGCTCAGTTAGTGGCAGGACTTTCCATTGTTCCCTAGGCCGGACAAAGGCACCCCCTCTGTGATATGTCTCTATACGCAGAAACAAACAAGTTACTCCTGATGTATGAGGGTGACACTCTCTGGTGTAGCCAGGTGCTATCTGGTACCTTGTAGATGATGGTTTAACCAAAACCTCTCTCTCCATCGTGCTGTCATCCTGGCCTCATCATCAGGGTGGGTCAGTGTGTTCGTGTTACTGAGGGTGAGTGCTGGTATCGAGGAGTTCTGGGGCATGCTTGTCTGAGTGCTCTGTGCCTGGCAATATCAGCCCTGTGCTTGCCAGATTCTGTGAGCAGGGCCTGCCTCTTGCTCACAACTTAACTTTGCTTTATATCAGCAAAGTTTTGACTTAGCCCAGGCCTCAGGCTTCACACCAGGTCTCTGGTGCATGGGCTTATGTTTCAGGCCCTTGTGCTACTACAAAGGAAACAATAAATTCTACCTGGAGTGTCCAGTGGTGGTTCATGGGATGGGAGGGAGGCATGAGGGGTGCCCCCAGTGTTAAGGGCTGGAGGGGCATTGGGCCTGCAGCCAGTGGGGCCGGAGCCTCTGGGTAGCCTGGAGGACTGGGGAAAGGGGGAGGAAGTGCAGTGACATGGTCCTGGCCCGGTCTGCTTCCCCAGCTCCCAGAGCCTCGCTTGAGGGAGGGGCAGGACCGCCTGTGCACTCACCAGCAGGAAGTGGAGTGACGCAGCCAGGGGAAAGGAGCGAGCTGGGGCCACATCACTCCATCTGTGCTTGGAGGAGGGGGCTTGGTGGAGCCTGGGGCAGCAGGGTGGTTGTCTTGGCCCTCCCCCAGGGTAGGGACGGCATGGGGAGGGGTCACATGGGGGCTCAGTCATATGACCAGTCTCCCCCTCCTGAGTCCCTCCTCACCAGTCACCACGGGAGTGCCTGGTAGGAAGTGATGACCGTTGTGAATGTCACTAATTAATTACAAGCTACTTAAATAGCCAAATCTCAACAATGAAAATTAATTAAAAAAAAAAAACTAAAAATCCCCCTTAATAGGCCAGAGCCCTAACTAATGGCCTGAGCCCACCACCCACCCTATGAGCAGTGTCTTTACTGGCTTTCATGGCTAGGCACAGCTGGTTTGCAGCACATGTGCCAATTTTTCCTGGCTATTCCTGCCCTAGTCTCCTCTATCCATCCCACCACACACTGAAAGAGGCAAAGAGCTTGTTCCAGCCAGACCTGCTAACATGGCTCAGTGGGAGGCAGACGAGGATAACCCTGGGTCACACACAGCAGGCCAAGCTGGGAGTTGAATTACAGCTCCACAAGGCTGTCTGCTGTTGGTTTACTAAACCTGTTTCACACAGGCATTTGGAAGGGAGGAACATCTGACCAAGATACAAGACCAGTGTGACCAAAGAGCAGTTTCATGGACCTACACATTCCTGTTGGGCTCATTTTTAAAAAGAAAGAAAAATCTAGGAAGTAAACACTGAATTCAACTGAGCGTTTGACTTGACCTCTATTGGTAACCCCTAGGAGCTGTCTTGTCTTGCAGTCTTGCTTTCTTTCCCATAAAGACTCGCATTATTGTCTGCCTCCTGCTTAAGTGTCGCATGCAGCAAGTGCTTCCACATGGCCTGAAACTCTCCTGATTTCAATGGGTGCAATGCACTTGCTTAAGTGCACTGCTGAAATGGGACCCAAAACCCAAAGGTGAGGCTCAGGAACAACTCTGAAATCAGTGAGATTCTTGTGCAATTAAGAACTGCAAGAGATGCTCAATCTTAGTGTAACCCACACTCCTGTTGGGTGTGGTTCACTGGCCCATCTAGTGGCACTTAAATCATTCAGAGAGAGAAAGACGAGGTTTCCTCTATAGCCTTTAGCTAAGAGCCTGCTGATTTTTAGCTCAAGTGGTAGAGGCTCATGCGCTAAGGTCCTAGGTTTGGTTCTGCCTGTCAGTGTTACCCTGGGATCAGACAAAAACTAGCTCAGTTGATCTCTGCTAGTCAGGTGCCCAACTGTTTTTAAGGACTGTTCTAACCAAACTTTGAAATACAGACGCATGGAAAAGAAAATAACTTTGGAAGATTATATAAAACAACACATAAATGTTGGGCCTAGCCAATAAAGGGAAAACAGGCTGAGCAATAGGGTCCCTGCTATAAAAAGGAGCAAGGTCTTATGGGACACGGTAACTTAGTTACTCTACAATGCCTGAGGAAAATTTGTGCCTGGTTCCATGAGTTTTATGGGTAATGGATACACACTATGGAGTTCTTGGCTCAGGAAAGCCACATAACTAACGTACACTATACAATTAGAACACATTCTGCAAAGCAGAGAGAGACACATACATGAGATAAGGAAATCAGTACTGAAAGAACGATGGGAGCTATAACTGCCTTTAAAGTGGACTAATCTGACTTCATTTGAGGCATTGCCACATTAGGATTATTGGCTAATGTGTTTATCCCATATATTCATTCTTTTCATCTCTGCCCCAGCATTATAAAATGTACCCACAGTCACTGCAAAGTAATATTATTGAGTGATTAGTGTAAGTGTCTGAGAGACAGCACTCCAGGTTCTTTTCTTGAATCTGCCACAGATTTAGTGTGTCATTGTGAGCAAAACACTTACTATCTTTGCATTTCAATTTACTCTTTTATGTAATGGGGATTAAATAGTGCATGAATGCCTACCAAACTGGTGTTGAAAAGCTTACTTAAAGGTTCTGCAACATATAATTGCAAAGTATTACATTAAAAAGGAGGGCAAAATCTCTATAGCTTTACTAGGTTATATATAGCATACAGAGTGTCTGTCATGAAGACAGTTAATAACCTCTGTCAGAAATTCAAAACCTTAATTTAAATTAATTTAGATGTACATAAATATACATCAATGAGGGACTCACACAGACTCTTACTTAAGTATAGTTTTTGACAGATTCATTCAGAGCCATTATTTCCAATGTATCATGAAACTGACAGACTCAACATACTTGTCCTTCCTTTTCATAATCTTAGCAGAACAGAGAACGAAATGAAAAGAGCAGGGAGTTGTTATTCTGTTTGGCTGGCTTACTGTCCAACATAGAGATCTGTCTGTCTTTCATTGATTTTACTTGTTAACAAAATTTCTGACACCCCTGTTCCCATGAAATTTATCAAAAGGGGAAATGCAACTTTGTGACAACTACCTAGTTTTGAGGTTAATTGCAACAAAAATAGGACTAACTTGATCCTTTGGACATTGATATTTTCCAAGCTAGATGAATGCTTAGGAGACCAGGCACCCAGTTGTATGTGGAATGTGTTTGGTAACTTTTCGAAGTAGATTATGCACAGGAGGGGATAAGAATGGTTCAGAGAAAGACACAGATCTTTAGCTGTCATAAATGAATGTAGGTCCAGTGAAGTTAGCTGAGGATCTGGCATGCTATGTGTCTTGGGTATTCCTAGACAATTACAAATGATCAGAGTAGTTAATTCCCTGGGAGCCACATTGAAGCTCTTTTGTAGGAGAATCTCTGTGCCATGTGTGTTCTCAGGCAATCAAATGGAAACCATTCCAAGCAGGGGTACAGTGTGCATGTCCCAGTTCCTCTGACATCTCTAAGGATTAAAAAAAATACTTCTCGTGCACACAAATAATTCATTACAATACAAATAGTAAACACTAATAATACTCAGCTCATCACTGGAGAAGTTAAGAATTGCCACTTTTAAGTTAAGAAATGTCCCTGTGCATTTTCTCTGCAGTGCTGTCCTGCTTCTCATCAAGGAGATTCATCAGACTCAAAGTGAAGCACTACAACAAGGTTCAGACTATATTCCAGCTGGGATTCACCATAACACTGCAATCAAAAGTCATTTGAAAATAAAGGGCTTGGATGAAAAGCCCTGCTATATCAGAGCTAGGTGATGTTGTAAAATATTAACTACCACTGACTCTTCCTTTCTTCTTTGCTCATATATTTTTCATGATGATGGGGTCTTATTTTGAAAGCCCTGCAGAGCCCTTTCCTATTTCAGCCTGAACTCTAATGGCCAAACTGGGGTCAGCAAAAAAGAGTCTATTTCATGAAGAAGCCACTTAGGATGCGTCTACACTGCACCGTTATTTTGAGATAACTAGCATTATTTTGAAATAAAAATGTGAGCATCTACACAGCCATTCCATTATTTCAAAATAATTTCAAAATAATGGACGGCTTATTCCGAAATCTGTAAACCTCATTCTGCGAGAAATAACACCTATTCCGAAATAGCTATTTTGAAATAAGACATGTGTAGCCACTCCACTGCTGGTATTTCAAAATAGCCCCTCACCAGGGCCATTCTAAGTTATTCCTTCCCAGTGCCTCCTGGGGCTCTAAATCGAGATAGCATGTCTACATCAGATAAGCCTGCTTCAGACTAATTTTGAGGCTTCCCTGCAGTGTAGACATGCTATTTTGAAATAAGCTCTTTCAGAATAACTATTCCGGAATAGCTTATTTCAAAATAAGCGTGCAGTGTAGACATACCCTTAGATGGCAGAGCTTGTAGCAGCTTATGTGAATGGTTCTCACATTTTAGCAAAGGCTTCCTACTCAAACAGCTAGAACGGTCAGGAACTTTTCAACCAATTACAATCATTCTAAAAATAACACTTGACTGCATCCAAGCATTTATAAAGAGGCTATACGTCTCTGGTACCTTATGCATCAAACTAACAGGTGTTTGGGACCCATTAAGTGGTATAACAGGCCTTTTCATGAGATGTTACACCAGAGTATTGTAGCTGTCATGAAAAAAGCATTAAAGAGATCTAATTCTAGTCTTGAAGTATGAGACCTTCAAAAGAAAGCTTCCCTGGGTCTTCAGAGTAGATCTTATTTTCAAAGCTTTTCCTTTTTTAAGAAGAAGCCTGGACAAATCTGAAAATGGCGGAAGCTAGTTCAAATTGTTTGATATATCACAGTTTCTCCTCTCCTTTGTAGAGTGAAGATCATCATGGGGTTCAGAATGTGCTTCTGAACCAAATGTTCTGCACAGAGGTTATGTCTACAATATACAGTTCTTCCGGAAAAAGCTACACAACTTGCTTCTTTTTCCGGAAACCCCTTTTTTGGAATATCCCTTCTTCCTCGTAAAACGAGATTTACAGGGATGCCAAAAATCAACATCTGCTCTTCCGAAAAAACAATTCAGAAGTGCAGACGCGTTCCCAGAAAAACTCTGTAGTGCAGACATAGCCTAAGGGTTGGATACTCGTCTCTCTATTACACAGGTATAAATCTGGATGAGCTCCACTGAAGTCAAATGAAGTTACTCCATGTTTACATGGGCGTAATGGAGATTAGACTTTAGGCCCCATCTCTGTCTAATGAACTGTGATATGAAATGTACCTCTGTATTGACAGGCGGTGTTTGATGGACTGTCCGAATGATGGTGAACAATACATGGGGGAAAGGGATGTGCTTCCTTACATGGCTGTCTAAGGTTGCAGTGGTATGGCAGCTGAGGCACAACCAATCCAAAATGAGAAAATGGAGCAAGGCTGAAGGAGGGGGGAAATACAATAGCTAGCTGAAAAAAAAAGTTTTTATGAGAAATCTCTGTGAGGAGGGATTTTTCTCCCCTTTTCCTTGCCCCGCTCCCAAAAAAACCCAAACAAAACTTTCTGTGAAAATGACTTAATTTTCAACAAACAAAATCAAAACCTAGGAAAATATTTAACCATTTTTGTTCATTTTTAAATCTTCCCAAAACTGAAATTTTACTAACTTGTCCCCAAAAGGAGAATTTTCCATGACCGGTACTTGCTATGGTCAAAAGCCCCAAAGCCCCTACAAAGTCAAACAGCTCCAGAACATACAGCAGCTCAAGCGCCAACTAATTTTCTGGGAGCTGCTCTTGCTTTCTGAAGGCTCAGCCTTGCTAGAGCACTAGTAGTTAAATGAACAATCACGCCCGTGCAATTTCCTTGTTACGAGCGCTGCTGTATTTCACACATTCACACTCTTCACTGCCAGCAGCTCAGCGCACGTCAACGTTTTCTGTATAGAATCCTGGAGCCCAAGCTATCGACTCCATTGTTGATTTTAAAGTGCAGCTTTTACCCATAAGAAGTTAAATGAAATAAATAACATTATTAATTCAGTCTGTGGCTGTCTGGCTCACTGCTGGAGTGAATTTAATTGTTAACATTGCATAATGGAGCTCAATTCCTAGCTACTGGATGGCATCCCTTAGATTGTTTCTTCATTTATGCAGCAGTGGTTTCGTTTAAAACATTGTTCTTTCTGAAATGTGAGTAGGTGTTTTCCCATTGAGATAAGGTGTAAATAGCAGACATAGAACAACTGTTCTGAGTTACTGTGGGAGGCACACAAGACACCAGAACACATTGATTGATCTCGTGTGTGTGGTATGGAGTCGCTTGGGCAATGTTCTCTCTAATCTTTTCTATCAATGTGCGGATTTTTTCCATGCATGTTCAGAATAAATTTTTGTGTGCACTGATACATGTGTGAATGTGCATCACACACAGAAACAAACAACTTACTTGTGGGTGTCCTGCTAATCAGCTGGACAGCATTTGAATTTCTCCTGAGCAGCCACACAAGCACACAGCTTACAAGGATGTATCACGCTGACAACTCCAGAACAGGTCCTCTGTTGGTGTGATGTTTTATAGCTGCATTGACTGGGTGAGTATTACAAGAAGACTGAGTCAAAGAATAGGTCAGAAGGTGGTTGGACTCCACTTACATTGATGTAATTTCCTAGAGCAGTGTTTTCCAACCAGGGTTCCGCGGACCCTGGGGTTCCGCAGACCATCGTCAGGGGTTCCACGAGAAATCGTGGAATAAATAAATAAAAAAATTTTCTTACAATGTAAGCTGACATATATATAATATAGTAGCCCAATGTCTGTGAGTCTGTAACGCTGAAATGCTGGCTGTTCCCTCTGGGCGGCGCTGTTGCCTGAAATGCTGGCTGTTCCCTCTGGGCGGCGCTGTTGCCTGAAATGCTGGCTGTTCCCTCTGAGCGGCGCTGTTGCTGAAATGCTGGCTGTTCCCTCTGGACGGCCCATGCTGCATGGGGAGTGCAGGGCCCAAACGGTCGCTTGCGCCGCTTGCTCCCCGCAGCAGCCCGGCTGAGCAGCGCGGAAGTCAGCCGAGCGCCATGGCGGGAGGCAAAGGGGGCGGTGACGTGCGGTGTGACAGCGGCTCCAGGCCCCGCCCCCTGGCCGTGAACGTCACCGCCCTGTCCCCCTTCGCCTCCTGCCATGGCGCTCGGCTGACTTCTGCTCCACTCAGCCAGGCCACCGCGTGGGAGCAAGTGGCGCAAGCGACCGTTTGGGCTCCACACCCCTCATGCAGCACAGGGAGTGCGGCACCCAAACGGCCGTTTGGGCTCTGCGGTCCCCCGAGTGAGAGGCAGGAGGGGGAGGAGAAGAGACAGAGAGAGAGGCAGGAGGCGGAGGAGAGCTGAGGGGGGGAGGAGGCAGGAGGAGGAGGAGAGAGAGAGAGATAGAGAGAGAGATGGAACGAGAGACCGGAGGCTCAGGAGAGAAGACCGACGTGGAGGAGAGACCTGAAAATCCCGTCTTATGATGGGCTAATTGGCTAGTATATATATAACAGCTCTTTACAAATAAATTTTCTTGACAATAATTTAGCAGTAATTGAATTGCACTCCCCGCTGTCAACTTTTTCTGGCCAAGCAAACGTTTTCATAGGTAGGGGTTCCTCGGGATATGAAAAATTATTTTAGGGGTTCCTCCATGGGAAAAAAGTTGGGAATCACTGTCCTAGAGGATCCATAGAAGGTGCTGGATTTACACCAACATTACACAAATTCATAATGTGACCCAAGGCCTCTAACTTCCTCATTTTTTCAGGAAGAACAGCTCTTGCACAAGAGGGGTTTTTTGTGCAAAAAGGAGCAAAAGCCTCTTGCGCAAAAACGGCCCCTAATTAATTATGCAAATGAAATGCAGCAATATGCTAATCCATGCTTCATTTGCATAGGCTTTTGCGCAAGAGGGATGCAATGTAGACGTAGCCAAAGGGTCTGGATGTCCAATCAGTGAACATCGGCATCTGAAGGTTTCACAGAACAACTTGGGCTTGAAGAGGAGGGTTTGGGATAAGCCTAAGGGAAGTGGGAAACTGGTCCAAGCATGAGGCATGCCACTAATGAAGGCACAAAGTTGGTTTTGGATAAAGGGAATGGCTATGTTTCAACAATAAAGCAGTCAGATGAACTTGCAAAAGAGCTGCCATCAAATATTAATCAAAACTAAAATATACATGAGAGAGAGAGAGAGAAACCTGAAACAAAATACCCCAAATGGAAGCACTAAGTGAATTATGACAGGAATGAGAAGGGAGAAAACAATGCATGCTCTTTGTGGCAGAATTGAAACTGATGAGAAGAAAGTAAGTTGGAAATAAAATACCAGACGCAAAGGCAGAGACACAGTTATGACAAGAATGAGGAGGAAAAAAAACATAGAAAGGGAATCTTGAAAATCCTCTCCTAATCTTGGTGCTTTGGATGTAGTCTTTAAACAAGCTCTGATAGACAAAACAATCTTGAGAGGACTCCTTCAGCACAATAAACTAAGTTTGTGTCAGTTGAGACAACAGCATATGCGTTATTCATCCTGATTCTTGTTCTTACAATGTTGTACACAATCATCTGACTGCAGTAATTAGTCATGATTTCATACTGATGTGCATTGTATCTAACTGGGGCCACACACAATAGAGGCTGTTGGGGTTTGTCCTAATTTTCCCTGCATTGTCCCGAAGATTCTCTTTATTTTTGGCATGAAATTCTCTGGCCAACGTTTTGCAGCTGATCCAACTGGGAGACAATAGCGAGCCCTTCTGATCTTTGAGTCTGTGAAAAATCCCAATGTCTCCCAAAAAGAAGCAAGTGGTTGGTTATATTATCCATATGCCCAAGTAAAAAAAGCATCCATTTTAAAGGCAATTGTAAAAGAAAATGTTCTGCATTTCCCTTGTTCCCCACTTCCTTTACTTACCACAGAGAGGTTCTATGACTCTTGATTAATTAAACGAAGGGTCCTATTGTGGTCCTTAAGGAGACACAGCAGTGGAGCGTGAAAATGTGGTAGATGCAGGCATGTGTATCACCAGGGACCATCCTACCTAAGAACACCCATGCAGCAAAGGCATGCTTAGACATTGCTGCTATACCTCCTACTTGGAGATGCATGCTCTTTCCTCACCCTCCCCACGCTTCTCCATGGCAGCTGCAGTCTGAGTCCTGTGCAGATTCAAAATTGGTATCCGCATCTGCATCTGCAGAAATTATCCACGGACGTCCGTGGATGGGGATACCTGCAGATTATAAAGCAAATAGCTGCGGGTTTGCAGGGCTCTACACGTGAGTCATCACAGGTCACCCAGACAGTGTCAGTGACTGTGCACTAGTAAAAGGATATTTTGAAACGTCTGGTCCTTCATTGTTGTCTTAGTTTAAGCAGACAGTTTAGTTTAAGCAGTTGTCTTAGTTTAAGCAGTAGTAAACAGGCATTTTGGTAGCCAGATTACAATCAGCTCTCAAAGAGCATTCACACCTTCCTCTCTTGAACATTTAGTCCAGCAAATCTTATTCACATGCATGAATGGGATTTCTTATTTTGTGAACAGGGACGTCTTGTGTGCAGAATCAGGCCCAAATCTATGATCAGTAAGAAGGGAGGAGCATTCATGTGTTACACAGAGCTAGTTAGCTCCTCTAATGTTCCCATGGTCTTACAGCGCCTAGCTGTACATCTGTAGAATTCAGCATTAATCGTATGCTTTGGCAAATGGTAAGGGCCCAATCCTGCCACACTGAAAGTGCTGGGAGTCTTGCCAAGAATTTCAATGGGTGCAAGAGTGGGCCCAAGGCCCCAGGTTATTAAACTGTCTCCCCCTTAATAGGGGCAAAGGAGGGAGAATCAGGCTGAATTCCCACAAGCCATCCTTTGTGTCTTTAATTGGCAGCGTGTGTCTGATAACTAGAAAAAGGAGCTGAAATTCAGTACTCCCATGTAGTAGTCTTGACCTTACAATCGAATCACTTTGTCTTTCAGTGCCTCAGTTTGCACCTCTGTGAAACTGGGAACATAACATGTGGGGCTTAATGCTTGTGATGCACTTTAAAATCCTTGGATGCGAGGCTACATGTGCTGTTAGGTAGGGACAGATTGTGCTGACGTGGGTCTATAAGCTCGTAATGCTCAGAGACACATTCACTCTTGGCAATGTCAGGACATGATATGCAGAAAAGCCATGTCATAAATCCACATAATTCCTCATGCCCTTATGTGTTTAATGCAGACCAATGTGTGGTTTTAAAGTGGGTGACCGAGCAGAGGCTTAGCAGCAACACAAGGGAAAGGGCAAATTGCAATGTCTGTTCAAAGACAATCAGAAAACCAAAGACCTCCAGTTTTCTTTCACTGAGGGATGGAAGTTAAATCCATACATGCCAAGCTATTGCTTCTGTGAGCTGTGAAGCTGAGAACTGATAGGGTGTTAATAACTAAAGAAGAAATGGAAACACTTATACCTAATGGATGCTGGCAACAAAGTCCACTCACAGAACTGCAACACGTAATATCTTTTGTACTGGTGTGCATTTTTCCTGTGTGCTTTGAGCATTCTTTCTGGCCAATCAGCAAATCTAGCAGTATCCTCGTTTACTTCAAACTTCACAGCCTTAGGCTCTCCTGGCATTTGCTCTCTTGATCAATGGCATGAATAGCTATAATCACCATATAAATCAGCCCTGTTGGGATCTGTGAGATCTCCTTTGGTAAAAGGAGTCTAATGGGTTGCCAGAATTGCTGTATTTGAAGGGAAGAAAAATCTGTGTCTCATTATAACTTGACATGGAATTTATTGCTCCTATGCTCACTGGTACTATGGCCAGGTCTACACTGCTGGAGAAATTCGATTTAAGATACACAACTCCAGCTACATGAATAGTGTAGCTGGAGTCAACGTACCTTAAATCAAATTTCTGCCACAGGCCCACTGCGGGAGGTCCATGGGAAAAATTCTCCTATTGACTTCTTTTACTCCTCACAACCCCGTGGAGTATCGGGATTGATGGAGGCACCATCAGTATTCAATTTAGCGGATTCTTACTTGACATGCTAAATCAAATCCCAGAAGATCAATCTCCAGAGCGTCAATATCTGGGTATATAAAGAAAAGGCCTATAAAATAGAGATGGGCCTGAGCCATAGAGTTCAGGGGTGGGTCTGGACCCAAAGCTCAGGGTTGTTTAGAGAGAAGGCTTTGTCTGGCTATTAATCACAAGAAGGAGCAGCTCTTGACTTTCAAATCTAGATTCCAGTTTTGGGGGTATCTGTATTGGGTTCCCCTCTAAACTATCAGGCCAGATTGCATTACCCTTATTCATGTACTACTCTGGATAATACTTTACTTCTGTAGCAGCCCCGTTGGCTTCAGTGGGACCCATTTGTGGAGTGACATAATACTCAAGGTGAGTTAAAGGCATTGCAATCTGGCCCTCAGTTGTACACCAGATGGATGAGGGAGGTGACTGAGGTGTGGTGCTTTTAGGGGTGGTGGTTTTTTTAATCCATTGCTAAAAGAAAAATACAAATGGGAGCATGCAAATTTCATGAAAAGATTTTGTCCCTTTTGCACAAGATTTGTAGGTGTCCATCTTCTTCTTCAGACCTTCCATAATGTCATTCATATGGCAAAAAGGCTCCATTTTGCACCAGATGAACATGTTCAATTCCACTCTTGCTGCATCAGGAATTCGTCCCATAATTCAAAAGACTCCTTTCCCTGTCAGCTTGTTCACGGTGTCAGACATGAGTAACACCAGTGGCTACTAACCTCAGAACTTGCATCTGGCCTGAGGTCTGCCCAGGGAGGGAAAGGTTGTCAGTTCAAGTCCCAACCTGGGAATGGTCAGACAGCTGGTATGTACAGCAGTGGCTCCATGTGCTGCCCCTCATCTACAGCCACTGAGCCCATCGCTTCTACAGGCCATGGTTCTCCATGATTGATCAATGGGAGCTGCAGGAGTGATGTCCACAGGCAAGGACAGCATGTGGAGACCCCCTGCTCTGCCTTTCTCAGGGGCTACAGGGGCATGCCAATCCCTGCCAGGAGCACAATTGCCACAGGGATAATGATTCCAGCCACAACAGCTTTGGCATTTTAGAACTCACTGCTCAAAGAATTAAATTTAAGCATAAGAGAGAAATGAAAGTTATGAAATGCACAGACCAGTCACAAACCAAAACTAACCCACTATGCAAGCAGTAAAAGGAGTAACAACAACCCCCCATGTATGCGTTGGGTCAGGGGATGAGAGGAAAGGACAGTGTGTGATTGTGAGAATGACAGACACACACGCAGTGTGTGAGCGTGACAGAGATTTGCATTGCCAAGCTTCCTCCATCCCCTTCTCTCTGCGTTGAGATGGGGTACAGAAGGGGAGGGTGGAGAGACACCCTGACATCGCCCCCCTCTTCTCCCTCCCACACTCTGCACAGCAAGCAGGAGGCTCCCAGGGGGGCAGCTCCACGGCAGAGGGCAGGAGCAGCATGACCATAGGTGGAGGGGCAACTGAAGTGCCAGCACTTGGTAGCTTCCCAGCCAAACCAGTCAGGATCATCTGTCAGAGGTTCCAAGATCTACTGGAAGATCCCGATCTACTGGTTGGTGATCACTGCCTTACAGTTAACAATAACTTCTACTCTGTTAAAATGTTTTGATGCTTCTAAAAATCCGGTGTATATAACGTGTTCAAAGAGGTCTACAGTGAAGCTGCTAGAGAGTTTGCAATTAGAATATGCTGATTCATTTAAACCAAATCTTTCTTTTTTTACAGGGGCAGGGAGAATCATGCCAGGATCAACAAAACTCTTGTTAAGAGATTTCTTCGAATGTCTGGTGAGCTAGAAAAACACCCTTAACTATACTTCTCCCCCTCTGCTTTCCCAGCATCATCTACAGGCCACATATTCACATGCTATGTGGGAGACCCAGGTTCAGTGGCCTGACCACCACTCAGTTTCATCCTGATGGGAAAATGTTTGAAATCTATTTTGCAGGATGGAGATTCATTTCTCACCCAGCTGACTTGCACATACACCAATTAAGTATTCATGCTGAACTAATCTTTTCCTAATGTCTGTGCATGTACAATACTGCCAAAACAGAACATTTTCACTTGCCTGGGCACGCATTAATGTATTTAAAAGTAGTCATTCTTCTACAAAGGCATTTTATCACCTAATTACAGAGAGAGAGTGCAGAGTTGACATTCATCTGCAAATTTGACACTGCATCCCTGGGCTTGAACAAAGACACCAACTGGATGTTGCATTATAAAGCCAGCTTTTCCTGCATTTAACACCTCATTTTTACATTGAAAGCTTAGTATGGGGACACTTTCAGCTCACTCAATTAGCCTCATTAGCACTGGTCCTACCATTGACAAGTACTTCCCCACCCCTTCTTTTTGTGTTATAAATTCTGGGTTTCTGTTATCTCTCTCTCTAGTTCATCTGAGGAAATGGATTTTGCCCACGTAAGCTCATGATACTCGTGACGTACTGGGGACTGTATGAATTCCGTTTGCCTCTGTATTCACTCTGTTTGCCTTGTACGTGATTCTGCTATCCTGTGCTGTTCTGTAATGACTCTATGTGTGTGTGTGTGCCTCAGTTTCCCTGGGCACTGCAACACTACCTGGACAAGGAGGGGAAGGCTGGGCATGACTCACTGTGGAAGTATGTTCAGTCTCTCATGTCCTGAGGACCAGGGGACAACAAATATACCTTGGGCCTGGAAGCAGGATGCAGGGCTGCCTGGGGGGCTGGGAGCAGTGGCTGGGAGTGAGAGTTAGTTTTCAGCTGGCTGGGGGAGAAGGGAGCTTAGCTGGCCTGCAAGGCCGGGGCAGGGGCCCTGGGCCCTCTATCCCCAAAATGGATTATACTGACTGCTCCTGGTTCTTGTAACAACAAATCTGGGCTGCACTGTGTCCCTGTGAACCAATAAACCTTCTGTTCTACCTGCTGGCTGAGAATTACATGTGACTGTGGATGGGGGTGCAGGGCCCAGTGACTCCCCCACACTCCGTGACAATACTACATATATATATTTGTTAGTGCGTAAGGTGCCACAGGACTACTCATTGTTGCTAAATCAGAGTGAGTACTCAAGATACAGCAGTGAAAACCTTGGCCCAAAACCTCTGGAGCAGATTTCAGAAGACCTCTGACCACTTACTTATATCCTCTGAGGATTTGCCCCAAGGTCTATTTTCATTCAACTTGCTTTTACCTTCCCCGTTGTGGCTTTGATGTTGAGGAACTAAAATGACCTTTGCAATTATTCATTGCTCTGAAAGATCAAATTGTCATGCCCATAAGTTCTAAAAGCCAGCGTGAAAAGTGACACCAGCAGGCCATGTGGCTTCAAATTCCTATTTCATCTTACTTGGATGCCCATAATGGCCCTTGCAGGACACCTTCATCTTTCAGCCATCATGTAAGGGCTGTGGGAAATGCTTCTTCACGTTAGGATAAATCTAATTCTGATCCTATATTTTTGGATCTCCATACTCTGCTCTAAAGTTTGGGAGTTAAGCTGTTCTTTGTAGCTGGGATCCCAAAAAATAAAAGTCTGAGTTCATGGCTTAAATTCCCTTCTCCCAGCAAGTCCTTGTAATAACAAAGATAAAAATAAATTTGCCTCTACCTCTGTTTACCCGGGCACAGCACCTTGATTTTCTTGAACTTAGCACTTCACTATGGAGATGCTTTCTATTCAGAAAGCCACCACTGATCTCTGTTCCTAGCTGCACGCTTACATGTCTCTTGCAGACAGGCACTCATCTACAGCATCCAAGAGCTGTATTCTTGTGCTGCAGCTCATGCAACTCTTCTAAGGCCTCTTTGGTGGAGGATCTGGTGTGATATCATGCAATTTACATGAGATCAACAGCCTTAATGACCGGATAGGCCTTGTCTTCAGCAGATTTATTATCTGATGAAGGGAACACAGCAACCAGCAAAAATGGGTGCAATCAGAGATGAAAACAAACAACTTAGGCCAGGTCTCCACTAGACCAGGAAGGCCGGGTTATGGTTTGCAACTCCGGCTATGTAAAATAAGTAGCTAGAGTTGGCTTACCTTAAGCTGAGCCTGGCACCTTAAGCTGAGCCTGCACCATCTTCACAGAGGGAGACCTATGGGAGCAAAAGCTCCCATCGGTTTCCCTTATTCTTTGTTACTGCAAAGACTACTGGTGCCAACTGGAGCCACCCTCAGCATTCAATTTATCAGGTCTTAATTAGACCTGCTAAATCAAATGTCAGAAGATCAATCTCTGGCATGGCAAGTGAGAATGTGGCCTTAGTAGGTTGATTTTGATGGTAGAACACTCCCCCAATATTAGAATCGCAGTCAAGCTTTATTCAGTTTTCTTCTCTGCAATGTATTAAAGAATATATCACTTTAGTTTTGCATATCCAGTATAGTAACCCTACTGTACTTGGTCAGATTACTTCATCCAGACTCTGACTCCTTTAATGCCCTCAAATTATATTCTTCTCTAAGGAAAACCCACCTACTCTTCTGATCAGATGCTACATTTACTTTAAAAAAGGGAATCATTGTACAAAGTCCTGCTTCTGGTTTAAATTACCTCCCTAAACCATGGTGCCAATTCTGCCACGTACAAACAAGCTCCTTTCTATTTTAAGTGCACAAATAATTTTTTTAAAATTCCACTGGTGGAGATTTGGCAATAAGAGCTCTTCTGCTGTTGGGAGTTTTACATTGTTTTAATCAGCAACAGTGGTCATATCTATTGAAAATCTCTTGCCTTGTTGGAGTGAAAGCCCAAAGTTCAAATGGGATGAATCACTTTGCATGGACAATATGCACCAAGTGCAGGGAAGGAAGCAGGGGGCCAGTTGCAGGCAGGCTTGCACCAAAAAAGTCTTTCTTGACCCAGTAATATAGCTGATTCAGAGGACAGGGCATTACACTGGGAGTCACAGGAATCAGACCTTGACTGGCCACTGACCACTTCTGCCTCAGTCTCCATTTGTAAACCAGGGACAATGATGGTTGCTCACCTTTAGAAACACTTGAGCTATAATTAAGTGCCGAGGGTTACTACAGGACTTTTATGGATTGTCAGTGTGTGGAGCCTCCTGAAACAAAAAATAACTCAACAGAAATTGAACCACATATAAATGATTGGGCTCTCGGCTGTGTCTGTGGGTTGAAGGGTAAACTGGATAAGCGGACAAGCTCTGTCGACTTCGGCAAAGAAACTTTGCCCCTTGCTCCCCATCCCTGCAAACAACCTGGGGAAGTAATTTGCTACAGTTAACAACAGGCGGGTCCAAGCTGCACAGATAGGAGCTTAGATCAATTTCTAACTCTCCCTCCCACCCTAGTGTTAAGAGGTAGGCTTCTGCCTGAGTCCATGATAAGGTCAAACATCATGTTCCCTTCTGGATCCAGCCTTCCTCAGAGCACACGAGCATCTTACCTTGAGGTTTTTGGTGCAGATCTCTCTAGCCAAAGTCTATTTTCTATTTTATGTTACATATTTGTATTATTATAACCCAACGGAATGGCCATCCCAGGCCAGCTCCCCCCTTCCTCATGTTAAGCACTATATAAACACAGAAGAAAAAGACTGCTCCTGCCCCAAAAGCTGGCAGCCTGATCTGAAGCTAATTGCCTGGGAGGTAAGCTCTTTCAGGCAACAGCAAGCTTTTCCTTCTGTGTTTGCGCAGCATCTAGTACAATGGGGCCTGGTGCATGACTAGGCCCTGAATACTGCCACCCTAAAGACCATGATTTTCCATAATAATCAGCTAGGTGCTTCTGATGTCCCTCTTGCTAAAAAAGAAACATTGGTCAAGATGACTGGAGCTGAGAGGCAGACTTCGCAAGGGCCGCATCTATACTTGGAGCTAGTAATGTGATTCCAAGCTTGCACAGACACATTTGGCCTCACTGACCTCACCCTAGTGTGCTAAAAGCATGGGCAGTGGGGAGCAGTGGCATGGGCTAGCCGTCCCAAAATAAATCCACCCAGACCCTGTGAGTGCATATTTGGGATGACTAGCCCGTGATGCAGCTCGTGGCTGTCTGTGCTACCATGGCTATCCCACTGTTTTACTTGCTGGATAAAAGCTTGCTGGATAAAAGCTACCTCTCAGTGTGTCTATGCAAACAGACAACCACACCCCTGGCTCCCAAGGGAGCCATGATGTAAGCAAATTGTATTTTATGTTGGTAACAGTCACAATGATTTGCTTAATGCTTCATTAGCAAAGCTATTTTCTAAAAAACCTGGTCTTTTCATCAGAAATCTCTGCATTACAGAAGGCATTATTGCTGAGGCTGGATTTTTTTCCCCTCTAAGCCAGCTATGCTTATATATTCACTTGCTTGTGTCTGGTAGAGAAATGTTTTTATGTCTTTAGAGGCGCCAGCTATGTCTATTACATGCATTACTCTCATCTGGGTTTGAAGCTAGTTCAGATGATATTGACCAGTTTCCCATGGTGCTGTATACATAGGCAGCCTTATCTTTAGCATCAGCCAGACAGTTCTTCTTTCACATGCTTTTTCCCTCTTATTAAATACTTTTTTTCTTTGGTGTGAATCCTTTAGTGAGGAAATCTGCTTCCCTATTGAAGTGTGGCTTTTTGTGGCCTTCATGCAGAAGACCAGCACTGACGTAGCATGCTGGATCTTGTGGCATAGCTTTGCAGATGCAAGCAACTGACCACCTCAGGCTAAGTCTATACTAAAAGAAGGATCAATGCTGCAGAGCTCCATCTTCTGGTGTTCAATTTAGTGGGTCGAGTAAGGACCTACGAAATCAAATGCTGAGGATGCCCCTGCCAACTCCGGTACTCCTCACAGTCACAAGGAGTAAGGGAAATCAACAGGAATGCTGGAGAAGTTCAGCTTACTGTATGTTGACTCCAGCTATGTTATTAAGGTTATTTTAACATCACCTTAAGATAAGTATCAGCATATCTTAAACTGATCTTTTGTTTTAGTATAGACCTGCCCTAAGAAACTTCCAGGGATGTAGAAACTTATTTCCTTCCTCTTTACTCCATTAGATTTGACATGTCCAGCACACAGGAACCCCCAGATGCATTATTCCCCAGGCACGGTGTGTCATAGCCTCTTTGAACATGCCCAGTGAATCTAAATCCATGCAGAGGATTTAAAAATGCCCCTGTGCATCTTAATGCCATGTTGAGATGGGCAAGAGGTACTCTGCACTCTCTAATGTCGACTTTTAAATGTGCAGAAGTTTTCACTTATACATTATCCTTGAGTGTACTCAAGCAAAGGATAGGTCAGTCTTCAAAATCCATTTAGTCTCTGGTGCATCTGACTTCGCTTCCAATCTGTTCCAGTTTCTTTGTGCATGAACACTGGGATGTGGGAACCAGACAGATGCCACTAAACTTATATATCTTAGCCCATGGAGCAGCCACTAGAGATCATGATCTTAAACCAGGGACTTAGAAATAAGTTTTATAGTCAACCCTTGAGGATGCTGCATTCAGTGACACTTCTGTCAACTAATTTTGGGGCTACTTTCTTCAGCCATGCTCTGACATGCTCTAATATCTCTGAACTCCTAAAGCTGCTATTTTTAAACCCTCCCCTTGGCTCTGCTTTCTTCCTTGTGATTCAAACAGTGTTCTTTTCAGAACTAGGCACCAGGGTCTTGTGGTTTCCTGGTACTTGGAACATAAAATCTCCTAATTCTTCTCTCACAGCTAGCTTCAGAGGCAATGGCATGATTGATATTTTCCATCGCTGCATTAATAGTCATGGTGCAGTAGTTTTAATCTGTTTTTGCTCCACTTTTTATTTTAAATAATCTGCCTTTAAACTTTCTCAGCCCTTCGAGTCACACAAAGTGAATGTTGTGTGTTTTAATCTTACCTTGTAACCTAAACTCAGGGGAGCTTTGTGGGCTTGCCTATGGCAGGGCTCTCTGAATTCTGAGACATCTGAGGCTGTGTCTGAATGTTGTTGCCTGATGTTTGTGTTCTGTGTTTTAATGAGCTTAGCAAATACACTGTTAGACAGCTGCATTCAGCTACAGGGCTAGATTCTGATCTGATGCCAGCTGCTCCCCATTTACATCAGTGTCAGTAAAAAGGATTTATGTTACATTAGTTCCTAGAGGCCCTAACTAATTGCCCCACTCTGCTAGGTGCTGCACAAACATTACTGAGAGAGGGTCTCTGCTCCAAGAAATTTATTTTGATGTAACTGAAATAATTTGAAATAGATACAAATGTATCAAATGCTTAAGTCACCAAATATGTTTTATTTATTTATTCATTTAAAAAATAAACCTTGCTCTAACTGGGAGCAATGTTAGGCACCAGGACACCAACTCAGGCAACCTTTCTGGTTTCTAGACAATATCACTGAAAGCCAAGAATCCATTCTTTCAGGAGTGCCTTGGATTTCTTGAACACTAAAACAAGACCCATAATGTTGATGAATCAGAGCCTGGTTCACTGGGAGCTTTGCCTGAGTGAGGGTTAATTAGTTAACGTGTGCAGAGCTTTGAAAAATGTCAAATGCTAATACTATATACCTGTGAAGTATGATTCACTTGGATACATTCACCCTTAATATGCTAAAAGTCTGCCCCTTAAAGGCACTGAATGTGGAATAACCCAGGGTTCTCACATTGGGGTTCTTATAAATGGGAGGTGACTGTCTAGGAAGGAGTACTGCAGAAAGGGGTCTAGGGGTCATAGTGGACCACAAGCTAATTATGAGTCAACAATGTGACACTGTTGCAAAAAAAGCAAACATGATTCTGGGATGCATTAACAGGAGTGTTGCAAGCAAGATACAAGGAGTAATTCTTTTGTTCTACTTTGTGCTGATTAGGCTTCAGCTGGAGTATTGTGACCAATTCTGGACACCACATTTCAGGAAAAATGTGGAGAAATTGAAGAAGGTTCAGAGAAGGTCCAGTAACAAAAATTATTAAAGGTCTCGAAAACATGAGCTACGATAGAAGACAGAAAGAACTGGATTTATTTAGATTGGAAAAGAGAAGACTGAGAGGGGGCATGATAGTGGTTTTCAAGTACCTAAAGGGGTGTTTCACAGAAGAGGGAGAAAAAATATTCTTCTTATCATCTGAGGATAGGACAAGAAGCAATGGGCTTAAACTGCAGCTAGGGAGGTTTAGGCTGAACATTAGGAAAAACTTCTTAACTGTCAGGATGGTGAAGCACTGGAATAAATTGCCTAGGGAGATTGTGGAATCTCCATCACCAGAGGTATTTACAAGTGGGTTAGATAGACATCTGTCATGGATGATCTAGATCAGAGGTGGACAATAATTTTTGAAGAGGGGCCACTTCACAAATTTCTGAAGTGGCTCCCGGCTTCCCTGAAAAGGGCAGGGCCTTGGGTGGAAGGGGCAGGGCCAGGAGACTTCCTGTGCTCCCCTGCCCACAGACCCTCATTGGCCTGGGGGTGGGGGAGTGCATGAAGTCTTTGCCTCTGGCCCCTGGTGCCTAGAGAGAACTGCCAGCTGTTCTGAATAGCTGGCAATTCCCTCTAGGTGCTGCACACCCCTGGTAGCGGGAAGAGACTTTGTGCACTCTCCCCGCCTCCAGACCAGTCAGGGTCTGGGGCCATGGGAGCATGCAAAGTCTCTCGTCCCCTGCCCCTGTCCTTACAGGGGCGCCCGGAGTCTAGAGGGAACCGCCAGCTGTTTTGAACAGCTTTTCAAAACAGCCGGTGGTTCCCTCAGTTGCCCCGTGCCCCTGGCAAGGGAAGAGACTTCACGCGCTCTCCTGTCCCCAGGTCTCGATTGGCCTGAGGGCGTGGGAGCGGCAGGGTGGCCACGGGCTGGATCCACCAGCTTGGTGGGCTGAATCTGGCCCACGGTAGCCCCTTTGCCCACCCCGATCTAAATGATTCCTGATCCTGCCATGAGGGCAGGGGACTGGACTTAATGACCTCATGAGGTCCCTTCCAGTTCCAGTATTCTAGGATTATAGAGTTGTCCCTAAGAATTTACTGATGTCAAAACATGGCTGAATTTTCAGAGGTCTCCTGAAAACAGAAACTAACACAGGCATGGGTAGTAGGTATGCAGGCAGTGCTGCAGCACCTCCAGGTTTGGGGAGTTCTGGTCACAAGCCCTTGCTATCTGGGGTCCCAGCTGCCAGGTGAACTCTGCAGCCAGCCCCAGGTCCCACTTGGCTGCCAACACTGCACCCCTCTTGATCCTGGGGCTCCACCAGCCTTCAGTCCCAGCTCTAGGGGGTGGTCAAGGGTGTGAAAAGAAGTAAGGGGGAAGTGCAGCTCAGCCCCCCACCCCAAATCTGTTCCAACTCCATTAGAAACTGAACATTAGGGCTACGTCTACACTGCAGGCTTTTTGCACAGAACGGCCGTTCTTGCACAAAAACTTGTGGAGCGTCTACACTGCAGGCGCGTTCTTGCACAAGTAAATTTACAGTAAAGCATCAGAACAGAGGGCTTTTTGCATAAGAGTTATTCCTCTCCCCACGAGGAATAAGCCCTCTTGTGCAAGAGCTGTTGCGCAAGAAGGCAGTGTGGAAGGGCAAAAGGGGTTTCTTGCACAAGAAAGCCCTATGGCTAAAATGGCCACCAGCGCTTTCTTGCGCAAGAGAGCGTCCACACTGCCATAGACGCTCTTGCGCAAAAGCACAGGGCAATGTGGACATGCTCTTGTGCAAGGATTTTTGTGCAAAAACTCTTGCACAAAACAATTCTTGTGCAAGAAGTCTGCAGTGTAGACATAGCCAAAAACGTTCTGAAGTAGAACACTGGGGCATCAAAAACGGTGTTCCCTACCCCAGTTTAATCTCTGTTAATTGCAACCAGTGAACATTTACGCTGTGTTACAAATCTAAAACTTCCATTCTTTTTTCAAAATGTTAGTAGCTCTTCTGCAAGATGATTGTCATTGGAGGCTATTCCTGTTCTTCCTGAAGTCAGTGATGAAACTCCTATGGGAATTTTAAGTTATAGCTAGACTCAGCACTTTTGAAAAACTCCACTCCTAATCTTTGCTATTTAATTCAGGGCTGGCCCATCAGCAACCTAAGACAGCCTATAATATCCAGGTTTAAATAGACACAGGTACCTAAAATTAAGCCTCTGCATTTGGATTTTGCATTAAAACAGGAGGTTTTTATAAAATGTAGTAAAGAGGGAGATATAGTTTCATGACTCTTACCTCTGTGTCAGTGAAAAGGGTTTTTTAATGTAAATGACCTCCCCAGTAATGGTGGAAACTCAAACACAAGAGCATTCAAGTGCAAGAAAACTAGAGACCCTTTTAAATTAAAGATAAAAGCCTATCATTCCATGGCTGGAAGATAGACAACGAGCTCCAAATCACAATGTGGTACAGGGTAATTAACCACTGGAACAAGTTAACAACGAATGTGGTGGATGCTCCATCACATAAATTCTTTTAGATCAAGCTTGGATGTGTTTCTAGAACAAGTGCTCTAGTTCAGGCAAAAGTTACCAACTTAATGCAGGAATTGCTAGATGAAATTCCATGCTTTATGTCATGTATAACATCAAACTAGCTGATCAGAATGGTCCCTTCTCATCCTGAATGTGTTAAACTAGATTGCTATGCTGACTGGATACAGGCCTGAAACAAAGCTGCTCTGTTTCATTGTCCAAACTGCATGAAATACAAATAACAAATACAACTGCCAAAAAGCAAATTAGGTTTTTAAATGCCTTCTGCTTAATTTTTAATTCATTCTAGGTCAGTATTGAAAGCTCAGCGTGCTCAACTACAAACAAATGGTTTGGGTTTGTTTCTATGCATTATCTAAACAAGCATGAGACATGTTAACCAAGTGTTTGGGGTTTGGGTTTTTGGTTTTTTTTTAGATGATATGAGGAACTAAAAATACACCATGACAATGTGCAACATGTTTACAGATGTAGAAGCCAATTCAAAAACATTCAAGAAAGCCCTTTTCTCCCAGATCATTGTTTAGTGCAAGAACCAAACCTACTTCCAAGTATTAAAATTGTTGGTTACTTCATTTTTTTATTTACACTGGACATGGACATGAGCTGTGAAGTCTGGATTCAGCTACAAATGTTTCCCAGATCTTCAGTTCAGATTCAATGTTTGCAATTAATCCCATCTCTTCTTGGCCTTTTGGCTAAGATCAAATGTTCACTCTCTGTACTTCTGGGTCTAATAGCAGAACTGGAAGTGCCAAAACACCACAGGAAATACAATGCTTGTAAAACTGAATCTCTCTAGTACAGCACTCTCTGGTCCGGCAACATCTGTGGTCCAGCATGATTTTAGTTAGCTGGATGTTCACTTACCGCGGGGTGTGGCCAAGTTTCCCACAGTCCCATAAAGCTTGTTTACAGCCACCAGTCCTGGCTGGTGTACCACAGTGTTCTGTGCTGTTATTTAGCTCTAATTTATCCCAAATGTCTAAGAGCCCAATAAGCAGTAGAAGTACTGTTAATGCTGCTAGACAACATTGACCTCCCGGTGGTTCAGCAAATTCTCCGGTTCGGCATAGATCAGGTCCCAAGGATGCCGGACTAGAGAGGTTCAATCTGTAGTCGTATTTCAAACTTGTCCAGAAACAGAAGACAAATTCCTGAAATGTCTAGTCAAATTCTGTAGATTCAAGAAGTTTGGAAAAGTTTTGGCAAAGCAACTAAGCAAAGGGTGACTTACCAGCTTCTGGGAATGCTGTGGTGACTTGCTATTGCCATGTTGTCCTTGGCACCCATTCTCTTTGCATTCAACATGCAAATACTTTTCATTCAACCTCAGGCACAATGTGTGCAGAAGAAATGATTCAGCTTGAGGTTAGGGAAAAGAATGGCTCATGTATTAATCAGCGGACATGCATGATTTTTCACTGTTCAAATGGAGTGTGTAAGTCTGATGGTTCTGATAATGTAGGCCTTGAGAGTGCGAAAGTACATCTTCACTGCAGCGAGTCTCAGAGTCTGAGTTAACTGGCTCCGGTTCCCAGAGCAGACACAACAGGGCTACTAATAGCAGTATAGACATGGTTGTGTGACCCAGCCCTTTCACAGGATCATCTACACTGCTATTTTTAGTCCCATAGTGCCAACCTGTACCATTTAACCCAGACTCTGAGTCATGCTACCATGGAGGTATTTTGCAGTGTCGAGAATGTCCTTTGAGTTGTCCCATTGAAATCAGTGCAACTACTCTCCTGCCTTAATTATTATATTGGTCTCTTAGGGTACGTCTAGACTACATGCCTCCGTCGACGGAGGCATGTAGATTAGACAGATCGGCATAGGGAAATGAAGCGCGATTTAAATAATCGCGGCTTCATTTAAATTAAATGGCTGCTCCGCTCTGCCGATCAGCTGTTTGTCGGCAGATCGGGGCAGTCTGGGCGCAGCGATGCGACAAGGAAGCCTTTGTCAATCGGCGCAGGTATGCCTCGTGAAATCAGGGTTACCTGCGCCGATTGACAAAGGCTCCTTGTCGACTGTGAGTTCAGACTGCCCGATCTGCCGACAAACAGCTGATCGGGCGGGCAGCTATTTAATTTAAATGAAGCCGCGATTATTTAAATCGCGGCTTCATTTCCCTATGCCGATCTGTCTATCTACATGCCTCCGTCGTGAGGCATGTAGTCTAGACGTACCCTTACAGAGTGCTGCTTGTCAACAGATTTCGGTGCTTTACAAAGAAGGTACTTGCTAAATGCTAACACACAGAGGAAACTAAGGCCTCAATCTTCAAAAGCAAGTCATGATTTTAGGTGCCTCTTTGGCAGGCCATCTTGACACCCTAGCAGGACCTTGTTTTTCAGATGATAGATACTAGGCATTTTCTGACAGTCAGGCTCCTTTAAGACATCTCAGGTCAGACATCTAAAATCACTAGCCACGTTCAAAAATGTAGGCCTTAGTCATGGCCGAACCTCAGCCAAACTCTCCTTGAAGCCATTGGCAGGTTGCCAGAAAAGGATGGACATTATGCCAAGGGCTATGATTCTGGCATGGTGGTTACCGAATTGATTGGTGGTCACCGAATTGATTGGTGGTCACCAAATTTTGAATAAAGTCTGTGCCAACTTGGCAATGGCTGTAAGACAGGTTCTCAAACTTCATTGCACTGCAACCCCCTTCTGAAAACAAAAATTACTTCACAAGCCCAGGAGAGGGGACCAAAACCTGTGCCCATCCAAGCTTGACTGCCCCAGTGAAGGGAGCAAAAACCCAAGCCTCTCCATTCTGATGGGGGCCTGCAACCTGATCCCTGTCACCGAGGGCTTTGGCTTTGGCTCTGAGCAGTGGGGCTCAGGCTTCAGGCCTACGCCCCAGCAAGTTGAAGCTAGCCTTGGCAACCGGTTCAAAAAGGGTCCTGACCCACTGTTGAGAACCACCGCTGTAAGAACACTTTTAATTAGGCCCCTATACCCTGAGTGGCACTGTGATCTGGTGCATGGGGTCCCAATGCCACTCAGGTTTGGGCCATTATCCCTCAGTAGATGGAGGCAGAGATGGATGAGCTAAACCAAGTTTGGTTGCCAGGTGTCCGGTACTGACCTGGACAGTCCGGTATTTTCTCCTCCTGTCCGGTAAAAAAATTCAGAAAATACCGAACACCTAAAAGTCTGGTATTTTCTGATTTTTTTTCCCTGCCAGGAGGCGAAAATACCAGACAACTAGCAACCCTACACACACTCAGCAACCGGGCCCAGCTCCCACCTCCCTCCCCAACCCACTTACCTGGTTCCTCAGGGGGAGCTGTCTTCTGGCTCGGAGCAAGAAAACAAGATGGCCACTGGCAAAAAGCCTCAAAGGCCTTTCTTAAAGGGGCCATGCTGTTTTTTTAATTTTTATTTATTTATTTATTTATTTATTTATTGGTTAATAACTCTCGGAGGTCCTTTTTTTTTCTCTCAACAACTTTGGTCTCCCCCTTTTTTTTCCCTCAACAGACTTTCTTTCCCCGGTGTTTTTTTTGGGGGGGGCAAGTTCGGTATTTTTGGTTAAACCATTTGGCAACCCCTAAAAGTGGTGGTGTGACTCTTTGTGACAGGTTCAACACCCAATATGAGGAAGCTGATGCAGGCCTGTGGGACAGAAGTGACCACTGGAAGCTGAGTGAGGAGTGGGTTTGCTCTGCAAACTCCTTCCCTCCAGCCTCAGCACCCCTGTGACAGGGCTGGGGGTTATGGGCCCAGCAAGAGCCAAATTGGGCCAAGTACGCCCCAAGCAGCCAGTTTGTCTCCAGTCTGGGAGGATTAAGCCTGGGATGAAGCCCTGATCAGGGGAAGTTCACCTATGTGGGAAAAGTGGGGCTTGTGTAGTGACAGGAAATTGGAGAGGAGGCTGCAGGGAGGTAGTCTGCAGTCTCTCCTTGGGATACAGGAGATGCATTAGGGGACTATAGAGACAGATAGCTCACAGTTACTCCCTGGGAGAGGAAACTGTGAGGCTGGCAAACCCAGAGACATGAGGAAGGCTAGGAGATAAGGAAGAAGCTCAGGGAAAGGCAGCAAAATGCAGGAGGGAACCACACCTTGGCTGCTGTTTAGAGGGTCCCTAAGCTGGAACCTGGAGCAGAGGATGGGACCCAGGTTGCCCTGCTAGCTCCTGAGGGTGTGGCACCTTGAGCAGTGAACAAGAGGTCTGCTGAGTACTTCTGGTGAGCGGGAACTTTGATACACAATCTCTCATCCCAGAAGGCAGAACTGTATTGAGCCCTGGCCGGAAGGCCGAGTCATGAAGGGGAGGCTGTGGTTCCCACTGTAAGCACTAGAAAGGGCATCTGCCTGGCAGAACTGATCCCTAGAATGGCCAGAGAAGGTGCCATCCAATGGTGAGTTGAGCACCCTTTCACAACCCCTGGACACTCTTGTGTAGCAAAAAAAAATACATTATTTGGTGACTTTTCTGTGACTTACTTTTCCCCCACACCTCTGCTCTGAAATGCACTAAAAATGTCTGTACCAAAACTGTAGGCTTAATTATGCTCTCCTTAAAGCCCTGATTTAGAAAGTTCAAGTAGGTTAAGGTTGCTCCACAGACTTAAACACATCATAACAGTCAGGAAAGTGCTGTCTTTAATAGAGACCTGTTTCTAAGAAGGTCTCAGAATTAAGAAGCTTTGGAACGTTCAGGGACTTACTTGCAGACAATAATTTTATTTAAACTGCTTCATCAGTTTGCACTGTGTTGATCTAGAGAATTGAATAGACAGAAGAAATTATTCCTAAAAGTTTTTAAACTTCATAGTGGCTTTCCAACATTCAGTACCTGGTGGTGATGGGTCATGTGCATATGCAGGCAGCCCTATATGCAGCAGTGTTTGGGTTTCTTTTTAACTTGATGGTAGCAATAGGAAGAATGACGTTAAAATGCAATTTTTCTGAGTCAAATGGCAAAGCTTAGAAAAGCAGATGTGGGGTGTGTGCCGTGAGCCAAGAGCAACTTCATGAAACTTAAAAGATCAGTTCTACAAAAACTAGAAAAAAATGAGCCAGTCAGTGTCATGATGGATGGGAGGGAGGAAATAGCTTGAATATTTAAACAAAAAAAAATTGTAGCACAAAAATGTTAACATTCTGGTGCCATTATTTTGTCATGGGTAGGAAATTATTTCAACAAGCAGCTGAAAGATATTTAAATACCAGTCGCTCTCTGAAATACAATGAGAACAGAGGCCTTTATTTCTCAGAACTAGGTCTGCATTCATTTTAGGATCAAAAACTCCCATCTGTAAAAACCTTGACATGTGCTTGCTCTAATCCTTGTCTCTCTCCTCTCTGGAAGAAATTTCTGATTTTGTAGCACTTGTTCAAGTTTCTCAGAAAATCCAAAATGAAATATTCTGTTTGGGTCAGTGTGACCTGAATCAGAATATTTCAGAGGTTGAACTAACCTAAAATGTTTTTACAGTCCATTCAATGTTAAATTGCAGTTCTGTTTTGTGGCATATTGCCTCATTGGAATTGTGGTTCAGGTCTTCTTTCTCTCCTGTGGGCTGGGATCCATAGCCAGGCTCTGATGCAATGTAGTCTTCTCTCTGACTGAGAGATGTGGTGCACATTGGGAATCACTGGACTGCACATGCCTGATGGTAGATATAGGACAGCCAGGGAGCTTGGCCCATAGATGAGAATGAAGGAATCAGGCACCCAAACTACAATTCCCATGAAATCATCCACCATAACAGAGAATTCAGTTTCATGTTGAACTGACTTGAAATATTTTGGGTCAGTTCAATCAAGGCCGTCCTGAAGCATACACAACTCCCCACCCTCTGGTCCACCTCTCAGCCCCATCAAACCAATCCCTCATCTCTCCCTGTTCCACCTCCCAGCACCATCAGCCCCAGACTTCTCCACTAGGCCTTGCAGTCCTGTCTGCCCCAATACCCCACCCCTGCGCCATCTCCCAGTCCTGTAAGCACCAATCCCCCAGCTCCCTGCACTGCCTCCCAGCCCGTGGGATCCAATCTCCCTGACCCAATACTCTACCTTCCCGACTGTGCCTCTCCCTTTTCCGCCTGCTCCACCTCCTGGCTCGCAGCTCCAGCCAGCTGTGCCATCAGTCTGCCAGCTCTCCCACCAGTCTCCCTACCTTCTTTTCGCGCCTTCCCCCCCCCCCCAGCTCCTGCCCTGAGAACCCTGAGCACAGCCCCGTCCCATAGAGTGGCTGCCGTCCCGACAAAGGATGGCAGATGCAGGTGCTTGGGCTGCATAGGGCACCACAAATCTTAAGGACAGTCTGGAGTTCAATAAATCATATTTTCATCAGAAATGCCAAAATTAAATGGCTTCTCACTTGTGAATTGGAATGTTTTGAAACTTTTCAGTCTGCAAAATTTACATATATTTGCTTTTTCTCCTGAACAGGGACAAGAACAAATATTGAAATAGAGGCATTTCTTGTGGGATGGAAATTCCACTTTTATCTCAGCTCTAATCACATTCTTCTGGGGAGAGAGAAGGGGCGAGAGCACCAGTGAGAATTATTTGACCAAAATTTTTTCCCATTGAAATGAAAATGATTCATGAAAACAGTTACATTAATGGCTTTTCTCCGTTATGATACATTGGTTTTCCATTGTTCACAATTGGTTCACCATTGTTAGCCCTTCTGGAGGCTGTTTTTTGGGGGCAGGAGGTTGGTAATTTAGGATTTTCAAAAGTGGCTGTTAATTTTTGGGTGCTCATCTGGAGATACTTATGGAGGGCCCCTTTAAGATGTCTCCACTGGAGCACCCCAAAAAGGGCAAGTACCTAATATCCCTGGTCACTTGTCAAAAACCTTGGCTTAATCCCATAGGTTGTCTTGTCTTATTGAACTCTGTGAAGCAAATTTGGTGTTCTCTTTTCACAGATGTTGCTCTAAGAGCCCATGTTATCTATTTGGCACCCCTATTGGTGCCCATTAATCACTAGGCAAGAGGTCTAACAAAGAGATATTGGTTTGTAGTTTCCTGACTGCCAGAAGGGATGGTGAAATCCAAAACAAGGCAAGGCAGCCTCTCATTTTCAGGATCCCCTTGTGGGCTCTCTCCCCTTAGACAAAGATGAACATAAAATAATTTAAAAAAACAAATAATTTCTTACTGCACATAGAATTTCTCAGGGACTCCCCATAAACCCTGGACATAGTTTTTAATCCCATACTTTACTACTGTCCATGGTCAACAACACCCAGTACTTTACATAGGACTAAACACTTGCAAAGCACTGCCAAGAAAATATCACCCTTGTATAAATATTATCTCAGTCTTGCCTAGGTGTAGTCTCATACACAAGTTTCCCAAAATCATGCAGGAGAATTAGAGCCAGAGCTGGTGTTAGAGCTCAGACATTCCTACTTCCTAAGCTTGTGCTCAATCCACTAGACCAGGGGTTTCCAGATTGTGGTTAGCAGACCATCAAAGAGCCACTGGTTTTAGCAAACAGCTAACAACTTGTTTGCAGGCTCTTTTTTTGCCATGAGCAAGCGGGAGCCCTGTCAAAGCAGCTGGAAAGGAGAAGGAATCAGCCTGCTATCTGCACTAAGGGCACAAGAGATGGAAAAGAGGAAATGAACACTGCACTTCAGAACTAGAGTCAGAAGAGTTTTAAAAACTACTACTTCCTCCTGCTATGATTTTACAGGGAAGCAATGGCTGCAGCTGCTTGGGAGTGGGGAATGGGAAAGTCTGTGCTGTAAGGAGATGTGATTTCCCCCCCCCCCCCCCCACTCCCACCCCATCTTGAGGCCCTGGTGGATGAGTCTGTGGAAGATGTCTGAATAAAATAAACGTGCTCATTCTCACCACAGCCAGGAGTGCTCAGTAGATGTCACCATCTTCTGGACAGTAGTGTGTACCAGCTGGTCCCTGTGCACTGGGCTGGATTTAGAAGAGTGGATTGTGTTAGCAAAGCCCCTGTGCAGCTGGGGTATTCAATCCAGTGGGCTGGAAGTGGTATTTTCCCTAACCTCCCCTGTGGTTTCTGCCATGGCATCAAACTCCTCTTCCCTCCCATAAATGCTCTGCAGCCAGGTACCAATCTGCCCAGACCCTTATCCCAGACCTAACATCCCAATTGCCACATGTTGATCCCTGTGGTCTGTCTCCCTCCCAGCCTCAGTGAAGTTGTAGCCACGTTACACATCATTCCACAGCATATTCATTGCCCTTGGGCCACTCCTTTCAATCCTCTCTGGGTGACTCTGACCTGCTGCTCCCCACACCTCTCAGAACAACATCCTAGTGGGGAGAGGTTCCAGTGGCCTTTCACACCAAACCAAAACGTTCCTGAGCAGTGTGAAAACAGAGAGTCGTGATCATTGCCAATACAGACTTCAGTTCAAAGCCCCACTCTGTCTTGTGTCCCATTCCTCATCATTCTTTATTGACACTGTCTAAAAAGAGCACCTTTATTGGGGTACAAACCCCTGTCTGCCACGCTAGCTGCCATTTCCTGGAAGCCGAACAGAGATGACAAGTGTTTACTTTGTATATTTGTCTAAAGCATCCAAGTGGGAGGCTGGGGGCAGCATTTCAAGGCTTACCACATGTTTCAAGCCAAGCATTTCCTGGCAGGGAATCCTCAATCACATTGAGCTGCTGCTTAAATTCTGCTGTCCTTGCATGAATCTGTGTGGCCTGTTGTTCGGATTGAAGGGTCTGTTCTGGCAGACTTGCTGTAAAAGATAAGATGCCCCTTTTCTAATCTCCCTTTTTAGAGCTTTTAGTGGCAGGCAGTGGCATCGGTAACAAAGGACATATCTATGGGTGAGGTTGTAGGGAGTGTTCCCTATAAGCTGTGTGCTTAGGTGGCCACTCATGAGAGATTTGAATGCGGTCCGACTGATGAGTAAGCACCTACAGCTAGGGTTGTGTTTCTACTGGTAGTACACATTTTCACAGGCCTCGGTGCACATAACAAAATTTATTCTGCAGATGGATTGAAGCAATTAGGGAGAACATTGGTTGTAGGTGCTTGATTTGTTGGAGAAGTGAATGTGTTCTAACAGAAAGCACAGAGAACATATGGTGCTTCCTCCACTTCCTTCTGCCAAGCACAGTGGAATCAGTTTTCTTGTCCTGTTGACATTTTTGTGCTTTCCACATGGTTCCAGTTATAATTGGGATCAAAAGTGAGACTTTGTGAATTTTCTTGAGAAAAGTGAGAGGAAGAGACACACACACTCCACTTTCCCCAGAATAACCAAGAGTTGTAGGTTCAATTGATTTATAATATGACTCTTCCACCTCCCAGGGCAGTGCCCTAGATACAGAGTCACTATGTCTCTCTCCTGTTGGAGCCATTTCACTTTGTTTAAACAAGAAATAGTCCTTGGGCCAGTGTGAGGCTCATTCGGTAGCCCAGTGCTCATGACACCTAGCTAGGCACTCTCATTGGAGCAGAGACTGGCTTTCCTGTATCCCAGGGGAGAGCCCTGACCACCAGAAGCTAGAGCCTATATCAGAGGAGAAGGGGTGTCTCTGCCTGTCTGGTTTTGACCAGAAATTGGATCCTGGACCTGAGATGCTGTCACAGAAACAGCTACGCCTCTGTGATGTTTCAACAAATCAGCATTTTCAGCTCAAAAAGAAAAGTTAATTGCGTAAGTTCCTAACCAGCTTCACTCACTAGGCACATCATCTACCAAACAGTCTCAAGGCTTTCTAAGCACCAACTGTTAAATAGAGCCCCAGGGCAAAATTCACCCATAGGCCATTGGTCAGTCCTGCATAGGCTTGTGCTAGCTGTCTGCCTAGGAGTGAATTTTGCCCTGCGTGGCTATTGAAAACCTGGTACTTAGAAAGCCTTTGCACATTTATGGAGGTGATGACCATTGTAAAGATGGTTAGTGTTGCCTTGTACGGTCTCTGTGCACTGGGTCACTTTCACTCTGAAAGCATTGTCCTAACTCAAGAGGCAGTCACTCCAGTCTGTGGAATGATTGCTGGCTGGAGGAGGAGGAGGAATCCACAGCCCAGGAGCACATAGGCTGCAGCTTCCTGAGGATCCAAGCAACTCAGTGGAAACTCCTGTTTTTCACAAGATGCTTAAACAGAAAAGGTAAGTCCACAATTAACTGTTCAGGCTTGTGCCTCCTGCCAATGAAAACCGCTGAGTAATGAGTTCCCAACTTTTGACTATGCTTATTACAAAGCTGTCTACTCACCTAAACCAGGCTGTTTTATTGGTGTGAAAATACTGCAAAACCAGCCACGTTTTCTGCCCATTGTACAGACACAGGGCTGGCGCACAACATTTTGGCACCTGAGGTGGGGAGCGCAAATGACGCCCCCATACCCGCTTGCTTGGGCCAAAACTTTGAAAGGTCTCAATTCTCTGGGTTCTAGTGGCGCCCCCGCCACAGTCTGGCACCTGAGGCACCTCGCCTCATGGTAAGGCCTGCCCTGTATGTACAGGCATGTTGTGTTTAGATGTGATGGCTAGCTGAAAAACCTGCATCTCCAAATTGCTCAGACAGGTCCTTATAAATCTCTCTTTGGTCTGCTCCTGCAGCCCTTATGCACCAAAAACTCCAATTGATTGAATCTCTCACCAGTGCTGACAATAAGGGTGGGCTTAATCCAAACAGTCTTTAGCTTTGGAGATGTTTTGATGCTCGATCAGCATCTCGGCTCTGGGTTGAATCAAATTTCTGAGCCAATCACCAAGCCTCGTTCCTTCCCCCTCAAACTTTGGTTGAGGTCACAACCCTTGTAGCTCGACCCAAAACCTGTTATGAAAAACTGCATGACAAGTAGCTGAACTAGCAGCATCAGTGCTCTGGGCTAATGTTGCAGTTTGACAAATGCAGAATTCCCCAGGAGTGCGGGGTGTTCAAGGACTGCATTATAGCCTGTCTGCATTGTCAGGGGCTGGTAGCCAGGGATGAAATGACCTCTGTGTGTTTGTTCCTTCTAGCACCTGTTAAGTCTATCACTTGTATAACTTAAGAGACACATACAGGAGGAACAGGCTCCAAGAATTTGCCCCTTGCTTTTAATTAAGTGAATGTTTGAACAAATTGAAAGCAAAGATAAATTTAACAAGTTAAGGTACAGTGAATCCGGGAGTCAAGGGTGGGTTACAGTGAAAACAAGGAAGCAAACAAGGATTAAAGTGATAGGTGTAACCCACCTTGTCCTGGATATAGGTGAGAGGTATTTAAAAAACTTAGTCAATATGTGTCCTCAGGGGCACTGCCCATAAAGCCAAACAGCGTCTTTGTCTCTGGCCTAGCTCATAAGTCCATAGGTGGAGGGGGTCCCATGGCACCATCCATCCTGCCTTCTCTTCCATCTGGTGGTCTTTCTGGAACAAAGGAAGTGATCATAGTCCATCAGGTAAAAGAAGCCAATGTTTCCCCTGACCTGGTCCTACATCAGTCTGCGTCATCTGTCCCTCGTTGTCCACCCGGCATGGCTCATCCTAGGTATAGATGATGGGTTTTTAACACTCAGTCAATAAGGGTATGTCTAGATTGCATCCTTCTGTCGGCAGAGGGATGCAGATTAGGCAGGTCAACATTGCAAATGAGGCAGGGATTTAAATATCCCGTGCCTAATTTGCATAAAAATGGCTGCCCGTTTTGCTGACTCAGCACTTTGTCGGCAAAAAGCGGCAGTCAGAGGATCTGTCGAAAGAAAGCCTTTTTGACAGATCCTGTAAACCTCCTTGCAGGAGGCATAAGGGATCTGTCGAAAAAGGCTTTCTTTCTCGACAGATCCCCCTCTAGACTGCTGCTTTTTGCCGACAAAGTGCTGAGTCAGCAAAATGGGCAGCCATTTTTATGCAAATTAGGCACGGGATATTTAAATCCCTGCTTCATTTGCAATGTCGACCTGCCTAAGCTGCATCCCCTCTGCCAACAGAGGGATGCAGTCTAGACATACCCTAAGTGTCCTCAGGGACACCACCCATAGAGCAAGGCAGAGTACTAGTCTCTAACAAAGCTCATAAATTCATGGGAGGAGCATGTCCCATAAAGTGGTCCATCCTGCGCCCTCTTTGGTCTGGTGATCTTCCTGGTACAGCATAGTCTGTTAGGTAAGAGAAGCCAATGCTTCCCCTAACCTTGTCTCTTACTGGTCATCTGGGGTGGCCTGGGGTGCTGTCCTAGTTCCTGTCCCTCATTGGTCTTATGGGGCAGCCTGGAGTGCTGTCCTCAGTCCTGTCCCTTGTCAGCTGTCTCCATTGTCCCTCTGTGGTGGACACAGCCATCAGTGTCCCTCATCGAAGGTCTCTTCCAGCACCTGTGGAGAGGAAACAAGCCTGGAAGACAGAGAAGTGTTGGAGATCTTCTGTCTGTGTCCTTCCATGGTGGGTGACCATGACTGTTTCTTATTTAACAAACAAACAAAACAAAACAAAACAAAACAAAACCCAGAGATGTAAAGTTCATTAGGGAAGGTGGCAGGGGCTTTCCCTGGTCTTGTCCTTCATCAGCAGTCTTGGTCAATCTTCCGTTCCCCTCGGCGATGGTCTTCTTCAGCACCTGTGGAGAGAAAAGCCCCTCGAGGGAGGAAGTCGGTTATGCCCTTGGTTGCGTCCCTCCTAGATGGGCAGCCTGAAGAGTTTCCTCATTGAACAAGTCATCTCAGGGAAGGCAGCAGTTGCTTTCCCTGGCTCTGTCCTTCAGCAGCATGTCCGGCTGTTTGTCATCTTCAGTTGGTGGCCTCCTCCAGCACCTGCAGGAGGAAATAAAGCCAGGGGAAAGAAATGGTAGAGGTTCCTGGCTGCTGCATCCCTCCTCAGTGGGCAACCTACTGAGGCTCTTCAGTAATAGAATTCATTGTCCGTCAGGGAAGGCAGTGGGGGCGTTCCCTGACCGTGCCTCTTGTCAAAAGTCTCCATCACTTGGTGTCCCTTGTTGTCCAGCACCTGTGGGGAGACACAGCCTGTAGGGGAGAAGACAGTTGATTTCCCTGGCCTTGTGTCTCTTCAGTGGGCAGTCCTGTTAGTTAGCCTTCTATAGTCCTTGACACGTTGTCCGTGTTGGGGAAGAGAAGGGTCCTGTGTATCTCTAGTGTATGTAGTCTATGTGGTGGGGGAGTGTGAAGTAGCAGGGTGTGTTACTCCTCCCGGTATTGGCAGTGGCCCTTCACATGCTCCGTGTAGATATCACAGGACCACCTGATGGCATCGGACACCATCACCTGGGCTGTGTCTAGATTACATCCCTCTTTCAACAGAGGGACGTTGTACGAGTGGGAGCCCGACCGCCCGGTCGGTCGCGGGTCCAGCCGCCCCACTCGTGCTCCTTCTGTCCAGGTTCGGTTCCTAGTCCCGTTCCCTATCTCTCGCACTGGCGTCTGGCGCTTGATTCTGCAGCTGCCACCGGGATGCGGGGGTAGGGGGGTCCGGGCCCACCCTCTCTCACGGGCCCCAGCCCAGGGCCCTAAGGACAGGTTCACCTGATCCTGTCCAGCCGACGGGGCTAGTGCCCGAAACTCACCGGCTCCAAGCCCCGCCCTGGGCTGCTTCCTACCCCGCAGTCCTTCTCTGGCTCTGCCCCAGTCCCCCGGTGGTCCCGTCTCCCTCCGGGTGCCTCTCCCCCTTCCGGGCTGCCTCCTCCCTCTTTTTAAACGCCACACCGACATCCTGCCGGCGTGACGTCACCAGCCTCCCACGCCGCGGCCGGCGTGCCGCCCCGCCCTGCCCCAGCGTGCCTCCCGGCGCCCACCTCTCTGGCTCCTCCCCCACCGCTCAGCTGAGCGGCGGCGGCCATACAGGGGCCGCACACTGCTTGCGCTTCCTGGTCGGCCCCCAGGAGCGCAAGCGCAACCGTGGGGTCAGTGCGGGGCAGATCTGCCTCTGCGGGGCGGAGGCGGCCCGTCCCATCACAGACGTAAATTAGGCACTTTGAAATTGCAAATGAAGCCAGGATTTGAATTTCCTGAGCTTCATTTGCATAATCGTGTCATGGCGCTCTTTCGAAAAAGCGCTATTTCAGAAGTAAAACCACGGTCTAGAGGCGATTCTTTTGAAAAGGGAAGGCTTTTCCAAAAGATCCTGTAAACCTCATTTTTTACCTCCTTGAGGTTTACAGGATCTTTTGAAAAAGCCTCCCCTTTTTAGAAAGAACCGCGTCTAGACCGTGGTTTTACTTTCAAAATAGCGCTTTTTTGAAAGAGTGCTATGACACGATCATGCAAATGAAGTGTGGGAAATTCAAATCCCGGCTTCATTTGCAATTCCGAAGTGCCTAATTTACATCCCTCTGTCAAAAAAGGGATGTAATCTAGACATACCCCTGGTTCATGCGGTCAGCATAGTGACAACTGATGCCACAGGCTTCATTGATCAGGTTGGTGTCATGGAGGATCTTAGCGATGGTCTTCTGGTGTCTGCTGGACTCTCGCTCTGCTGGTAGTGCTGGCCCTCCTCAAGGGGGATCATGGGCTCTCCCTGCATGGTGAATTCCATGGGCCTCACCAGGGTCTTGATGCCACCGTCCATGTGGAAGGAGGTGCACTTCGTGGCATTAAAGCACAGGCCCATCCACTCAGCAGCCCAGCTGACGATGTTCAGCATCTGCTGGAGGCAGAGGTGCTATCAGTGTAGGCTAGAACCCAGTGTGCACTCACCACTAGAGATGTAAGAGTGTAGTTGATTAACCAATTAACTGATAAGCAAAAGCATATAGGCTAATGCTATAGACTACACACATTTCCCTCCCCTCCCTGCCAGTAAATTTTTTAGCAGGCTGGCCAGCAGCCTGGCCCAGTCCTGGCTTATGACAGGTCCAAGAGCTACTCTTGCTGTGGCTCTGCATTTAAAGTGTATTAGGAGCTGGGTGGGCAGCCAGCCAGCCTCCGTCCTGACTCATGCTGGGTGCTGTTGCTCTCCATGTAAAGTGTATTAGGAGTCAGGTGGGCAGGAAGCGGAGGTCAGTTCCGGCTCATGCCAGCTCTGGGAGCTCAGACTCCCCCCTCAGACAGGGGCTGCTGCCATCCTGTGTTGTTGCCTCTTTATCAGAGGCTGCAGCACAGGGCGACAGGCAGCCCGTCCAGAAGGGGAGCTGGTTTTTAAACTGGCTCCCCTGGCGGACCAGCTCCCGCCTGGCATCCCGCACTGCTGCCTCTGATATAGAGGCATCAGCGTGGAGTGGCAGGGAGCACCTCAGGAGTGAGGCCGGACCGCACCTGCTGCCAGCCCGTCCCCGGGGACTATAGAATAGGCGAGTAACCAATAAGAATTCATGAGGTTACTCGACTATTCAATTAACAAATATTTAACATCCCTACTCACCATAGCTGAAATAATTGGGCAGCACCAATGACAGCTGGGCAGCACCAACAGAACTCTGGTCCTAGAGGTTGCAGAAGAGGGAAAGGTCAAATGTGGGGTGGCAGGAGGGGGCCACCCCCTGTTTAATGCCCCCAGTTCTTAGGGCTGGACTCTTAGGGCATGGACTCTTCCCAAAGATTGTGTTCCTGTCACAGTGTTTAGTTGTTATGTTTTCTATGCGGGAAGTGGGGGGCGGGGAGAATCTGGCAGTCATCTTATCCTGCTGTCGTCATTTTGCATCCCTGGCTCCAAATAACATTATCTGATTTGAGACTTTTCAGAAACCCAAGGCAGACAGAGAATTGCTCTTCCACCATGTTGTGTAAAAGGAGTTGGGGTGGAAAGGAGGAAAACTATTTCCTGCAATGAAACTCTAGCCATTCCACTTAAAAATAGCAGGAAAACAAACTCCTCCGGGACGTTCTAAAAATAGATTTGATACTTGTCTCCACTCCACCACCACCCCCCCTCCCAAACTCCCAACTTCTAATTTATCTGACTACTTGGCAAGAGACCTGTTAGACAGACTGGAATTCTTTAAACTACTGTCTGTCTTGGTGCTAGAAGGGACTATGTTATACTTCAAAGGGCTTGGGGAAAAACACCTCTCTGGTTCTGACAGATATGGTAGGATGGCCCAGAGACTAAAGCCAATTTAACTGGCCACAGGTGAGTCTGCCCCCCAGTGCAGACAGATGCTTGTGTGGAATAGCCCTTAGCCAAGCCTCCAATGGTACATCCCCATCAGGCAGCCAGGGCAAGAGATGTTAGTGGAGAGAAGGGAGCATGGTTAAGGTGTCCTTATGCTGCAGTGATCACTAGCGGCTGGACCAGCTGATAAGAGCTGGATTCAAGATGATTCGGCATGTAACAGTAACCGTATCAAACCTACTGTCTCCTGAACACTGCTCATGTGCCCATAGGTGGCATTGTTTAAATTAACAATTCAGTGCAAAAACTCAACTATCCTGACCTACAGCAGCAAGATTGGTGCCTCCATGACACGGACATATGCAGATCTAAAGATCATTGTTTTACTGTAACAACAGCCTATTGGTTCCATAGATGACTAGCCCACGCCACAGGCCACACAGAGGTGTCATGAAGCCACATTTGTCCCTCACCGTTTTTTCTCAAGATGCAGATTTTATTGGCCTTGTATAACCACCATCCACAACAGGGTGGTTAGACTATTTCTAAGTGAAGAGGTATTTCTTGTGTGTAGAGCTGTGTGAATAGCTGATTTTTTGGTTCACGGGCAGTTGCAAAAAATTATGGAGGAGGTAGGAGAATATTTTTGGGCTGACTGAAAAACTGATTTTTTTTTTTTTAATTTTTAGTTAATCAAAAAGAATTTTAAAAATCTGGGGTCAGATAAAATATGGCATTCAAGCTGAAATGAAATATTTAATTTCTATGTCCAGCCTTTTAAACCTTTTTATAATAAAAGTAGAAGAAATCCTGAAATAAAATGTTATTTTGACCCTTCCAGAAAATCAAAATAATTTGTTTCTAGATCATCAGAATTTTTAAAGGAATGGGGGGGGAGGTGTTTTTTGTTGTTTGTTTCCATCAAAAAATTTCCCAACATGTACATGAATTTAAGAAATGTTTCAGCCAACCTTGATTTTTCAGTGAAAGTTTCAGACAAAAAATTTCACTCCGCTCAACATTGGGAGGCCCTGAATTGCCAATCTAGGAGACTCACTTCCTCATTTCAGCCCAGCTATTGCGCTGTGCAGTGCACAGTGGCAATGCATGGTCCATGAAGAGGCAGGAATGATAGGCACTGTTTAATGAGGGGTAAATAATAGACCATAACACTGTCACTGGCACTTATACTAGCTACACTACAAGAGAGAGAATCTCCAGACTTGCACTCCATGACCATCAGCGAGCCTGGGAAGAAATCCATCCATCCCCCAATGGTGGAGGATTTCACTGTTGCTCCAGGGACCCAATGGTTATTTTTATTTTTCACAAATGTTATGTATGAGTTAGAGATGAGTCCAGTCACTCCATAGCAAAGCCAAAGGAAAGTAAGTAACACACACAGCCAAATGAATCCTGCAGGCTTTCATGCAGCAATATGAGAGGAGACACCCTATTTATTTCAGCTCTATTCTCTTTCTCCCCCCTCCCTGTTGTTTTTTGTTACTGGCCCCCTTCCCATCCTCCCGCTCTTCTCTACCCTACTGTCCTAGTACAGTGGCCAGAGAGAAATAGGGTATTCACCCACCTTGCTAGGGTGTTGTGAATAACAATGCCTGACTCTGCTTCCACTGAGGGTAATGGGAGTGTGTTCAGGCCCTCAGTTAATTTTTGTTCTGTGCTTTGAAGATGTGACTGTTCTAGACATGTCATGTCGCTCAGTCCTCTCCCACCTAGTCACTCGCTTCCTGGCTTCCCTCTACCATTCCCCTCCTCTCTCTTTCTCTGATCCTCACCCAGTCAATTCTCAGATCTTTGCTTCACACACTCACCTCTTTCGTTCTCTCTGCTTCTCTCTCTGACCAGCTGTGACTGCATAGGAGCCTGGCACATCTGCCCCACTTCAGTGCTCAGAGAGAACCAGCCTGATGAGCTATATTCCCTGATGCTCCCATTATCTCCAGGGAGGAGGAGGAAGCTTCAAGAGGGACACAGCCATTTTAATAATTAATGGGCCTGTGCCATGTCTGCAAGAAAATAGCAGAGCTACAATCCCACTGCCAACAATGCTTCTGTCCTCGGGATGCTATTGGCCCTGCTGTGGGGATTGATTAGTGACCTGCCATATCTAGTCTCCCATCAGTTAGACTGATGCTGTCTTGCCTCTCTTTGGCCGCTTGCATACAGCCACTGCACTGAGAAAGGGCAGCTAAGAATGCCAATGATTCATTGCATCTCATTCCCATTTTTTCATCCAACACCCTTGCAGCCATGTGACATCTAGAGCACTGGGTCCATTCTAGCTAACCAGTGTCGTACCTTGTTGTAGCCTTGTTAGCTGAACTGCTTAGCCCTCATAGCTCTCGCTGACTTCTCTGAGATCGCTGAAAACTAGTCTACTAGCAATTCAATTGGTGGTGCTCTTTTCTTTTGAGTCCTTAATGAACTAGTGTCTCCCCTGATGCTGGCATGGAGCCAGGAGCTGTTAAACATGTGCTACAGAAAGTGGCTTAATTGATTCATTAGACTAGATCTCTTCTCTCTGACTTAGTTAGGACTGACACCAGAGGGGCCCTCTGCTTCTGCAGCTGCAGTATTTCTGACAATATGTAAAACCAAGGGCTGGGCCATTTGGTGTCATTAAAGATCCCTAGGAACTTTTTCAGAGGCGGGGATGTTAGCTCAGGTATCCAGGCCATGTTCTAATTTGGGCAACTACATTGTGCCTAACTCTATTTCCACTGCACTAAACCACCAATTGTATCAGGTGGCTGAGAACTGCTAAATAGCTGCTGCTTTCCCTGGGACCAGTGATCAACCTTGTCTCAGAGAGTGCTAGTACCAGCTGCTGTAGCCCTTGTCTATGCACAGAGTTGCCCTGATTAATCTAAATCCATTCAGCTGAGCCAGTGCAACCCCCTTTGTGGTTAGTCTTCAATTGATTTCAGACTGGTTTATAGGAAGGCATCTTAATTTACTTAGGAATTGACTGAAACTAAATTGATATAAACCAGGTTGAAACCATTGAATGGCTACACAGTGCTTTGTGTACCAGTTTCACTCAATGGGCCTTGGTCTACACTAGGGAGTTATTTTGAAATAACCCCCCATAAGTTGAATTTATGAGCAGAGCATCCACACTTCCAAACCTGTTCTTTCAAAATAATGTGTGGGGTATTTTGAAATCTGAACTCCTGCTTTCCTTGGGGAATAACACTAATTTCGAAATTGTTGTTTTGAAACAGCGTTAGTGTGGACATCCTGGTGCTGCTAATTCAAAATAATTGGCCTGTGGAGGCCTCTCACAGCTGCATTTCTGACTGCTCTGGCCACACCTGGCATCTCCACAGCTCCCCCCCCCCCCCCCCCATGGAGCTTAAAAGTCCCAGCAGCAAGAGAAGAGCTTCTAGCATGTAACCAGCTTTGCAAGCTCCGTGCGAGACAGCAGCCAGCAAGGGAGCCCTGAGGTACCCCAAAGCTGCCTTAGAGCTTCCCATGGCTGCCAGCACTTCTGCTGCTCCCTCAGCTTCCTCTGGCCAGGGACACAGGAGAGCTCCAACCTGGATAGGTGCAGAGATACTGGACCTCATCAAGGTCTATGGGGAGGAGACCAACCTCCAGGATCTGTGCACCAGAAAGAGGAAGTCAATGGCCAGATGGCCACCAGCCTGGCCAACAAAGGCCACACCCAGACACTCGACTAGGTCTGCATTAAAATCAAAGAGCTCCAGCAGTTCTTCCACAAAGCAAGGGAGCAGAGCAGATGCTCCAGGGCAGCACCACACAACAGCTACTATTATGAACAGCTGGATGCCATCCTGAGAGAGGGGCCAGTTGCCTACCCCTTGTTGTGGAGTCCAGCCAGAACACACCTGTCCAGAAGGGCAGGGTGGCAGAGGATGAGGAGATGGAGGAAAAGGCCAGCCAGGCAACAATGCCTGCCAGCCAGGACCTGCTCCTCACCATGGAGCCAGTTTGCCCTTATCTGCCAGGCCTCAGACAATCCCAGGGAAGGCACTTCAGATGAGTTCTATCTCTTTCCCTATCTATATGCAGGGGCATGTGGCAGGCGGCGAGGGGCTGCATGCTCCTTACTTGGCCTACTCAGTGTGGGGGGGCCACACAACAGCCTGTGCACATGGGTGAACATAGAGCACCAGTCCAGAGCACTGAGCCCCATGATGCTCTCACACAGGAACCCCTTGCTCTTTCTCACCGCCATAGTGGTGTCACTGAAACACACAGCAGTGCTGCAAATGGCACAGGGTCATGCCCGCCCTCAGGCAGCTTCTGCTCCCTATCAAGTGTGTTGATGCAGACAAGACTGATCCCATGCACAGGAACCTGCCAGGGGAGAGAAGAGGAGGGGACCCCAGTAGCACTCTCTCTGGCAAGCGATGTCTTCCACTCTCACACCTCTCCCAGTACTCCCCCTCCACCCTTTCAGCAGGCAGAGATAAAAGTTCTCTTTCTGCAGGATGCCACCAGTGCCAGACCCAGCACCCACGTGGACCTGATACAGGAGCAGACAGCTGCCTGCAAGTCCCTCATCTGGGGGCTCAAGAATGACTGCCAGGAGTGGGCCGCTGCCTGGGAGGAGTGCCAGGCCAACCAGGAGGAGCGCCGGATTGACCAGAAACAACAGAAGGCCACCTGGAACTAGCTAGCAAGCCATCATGATGCCATGTGCTCCTCCCTCATCTCAGTGATGGAGCACAAGGCATTGTCCATGGAGTGGGCCACCAGCCACTATAGCAGGAGGAGGGGGGAATGGGAAGGTGTCGGTGGGGGTGGGAGAAGGGAGGGAACAGGGAGATGCTGGGAGAGGAATGGGGAAGGGCAAAGAGGAGGAAGGCAGAGGAGAGGGGAGGAGTGGGTGCCAGGAGAAGAGGAGTTGAAAGGAGGGGTGGGCATGAGGAAGGCAGGTGATGGAGCAAGTCATGTGAGAGGGCACAGAGGGGCATGGAGGAGAACTCAGAGGGTGGTGAGGGGGTGGGCACTGGGGAGGAAGAGGGCAAGGGCAGTGAGGGATGGGGGAGGCACGAGGAAGATGCAGGGGTAGGGGAAGGTGCAGGTGCCAGGGGGATTGTGGGGGTGAAGCAGAAGAACTGACATGTGGAGGGGAGGGACGGGCAGAGGAGAGAGGCAGGGCAGGTGCTCTCCTGATGGCGCTGGTGTCTGGCTGCTCAAATTCCCTGGCCAGCCATTCAGCCTCAGCCCCACCCCCACCCCCAGCAGAAAGTCTCCCACTTGTTCTCACACAGGTTGTGGAGCACACAACAGGACCCCACTGCAAAGGGGATGTTGTGTTCACTGACGTCCAGCCTGGTGAGGAAACTCCTGAACCTCCCCTTTAAATGGCCCAACACACACTCCACCACTGTGCAGCACCTGCCAAGCTTGGCATTGAAATGCTCCTTGGTGGGGTCCAGGCTGCCCATGTAGGGCTTCATGAGCCAGGGGCGTAAGGGCTAGGCTGCGTCGCCCAGGATGACGATGGGCATGTCGACCTCCCCGACACTGATGGTGCAACTAAGGAAAAAAGTGCCAGCATGTGTCTTCTGGAACAGGCGTGAGTTCTGGAAGATATGGGCTTCATGCACCTTCCCCGACCAACTGATGTTGATGTCAGTGAAGTGTCCCTTGTGGTCCATGAGGGCCTGCAGCATACATCAAGAAGTACCCCTTTCTGTTTATGTAGTTCAAGGCATGGTAGTGGGGGCCAGGATGGGGATGCCCTTCCCCCAGCTGGAGAAGCCTATGGCGGCAAAGCCATAGACAATGGGTGTTCATGTTCCCCAGAGTGATGAGCCTCTGTAGCAGCACCTGTTTGATGGCCTTGGCTGCCTGCAGGAGCACGTCCCTGAGGGTATGTCTACACTACAAAGTTAATTCGAACTAACAGCCGTTAGTTCGAATTAACTTTAATACCGTCTATACTTACAAACAGCTAGTTCGAACTTAATTCGAACTAGCGGAGCGCTTAATTCGAACTAGGTAAACCTCATTCTACGAGGCTAACGCCTAGTTTGAATTATAGTTCACCAAGGGCTGTGTAGCCACTTAATTCGAACTAGTTGGAGGCTAGCCCTTCCCAGCTTGCCCTGGTGGCCACTCTGGGCCAAACCAGGGAAACTTTTCTGCCCCCCTCCCGGCCCCGGAGCCCTTAAAGGGCCACGGTCTGGCTACAGTGCTCGTGCCAGTTGCAAGCCTGCCAGCACCCAGCCAGCAGACCCTGCACCTGGCACGGCATGAACGAGCCACCTGCTGCCACCCAGCCCTCTGCTTCTTCCCAGGACCAGGCTGGCGGCTCCCAGGAGCCTGCCCGGGGCCACAAGAGGCGGGTGCCCACCTGGTCTAGTTCGGAGATCGTGGACCTCATCGAGGTTTGGGGGGAGGCCTCCAACGTCCACAACCTCTGCACTAGGCACAGGAAAGCGGCCGTCTAGGGCAGGATAGCTGCCAGCCTGGCCACCAAAGGCCACATGCAAACCCAGGAGCATGTTTGCATAAAAATCAAGTTGGTCCAGTGAGACCCCCAGCCCTGAGCTTAGAACATAAGAACGGCCGTACTGGGTCAGACCAAAGGTCCATCTAGCTCAGTAGCCTGTCTGCCGACAGCGGCCAACACCAGGTACCCCGGAGGAGATGGACCGAAGACAATGACCAAGCGATTTGTCTCGTGCCATCCATCTCCAACCTTCCACAAACAGAGGCCAGGGACGCCATTCCTACCCCCTGGCTAATAGCACTCCATGGACCCAACCTCCATGAATTTATCTAACTTCTCTTTAAACTCTGTTATAGTCCTAGCCTTCACAGCCTCCTGTGGCAAGGAGTTCCACAGGTTGACTATGTGCTGTGTGAAGAAGAACTTTCGCTTATTAGTTTTAAACCTGCTGTCCATTCATTTCATTTGGTGTCCTCTAGTCCTTCTATTATGGGAACTAATGAGGAACTTTTCTTTATTCACCCTCTCCACACCACTCATGCTTTTATAGACCTCTATCATATCCTCCTCAGTCTCCTCTTTCTAAGCTGAAAAGTCCCAGTCTCTTTAGCCTCTCTTCATATGGGACCTGTTCCAAACCCCTAATCATTGTAGTTTCCTTTTTGAACCCTTTCCAAGGCCAAAACATCTTTTTGAGGTGAGGAGACCACATCTGTACACAGTACTGAAGATATGGCATACCATAGTTTTATACTTCCTCCTCCTTCTTCCCCTGGCTTTCCCCTTCCAGCTCCCTCCTCCCAGGTTTCCACCTCCTCTCCCACCCTCTCTCTTCCTCTCCCACCTCCTTTTCCCAGTCTCCCCAGAGGTTAATCCCCAGTTTTGTTAAATAAAGAGAGTTTCTATTTTTGAACACATATGTCCTTTATTTTTTACATCAGGAAGGGGGGCTAGGAAGGGGTAAGTGGAAAGAGGTAAGGGAAGAATGGGGTATGAGCCCCCGATGCGGAGGAGTGGGGTGGCTCGGCGGGCTCCTCGGGGTGGAAGCTCTCCTGCAGGGCCTCCTGGATCCTGACAGCCCCCCGATTGACCCCCCCAGATGGCAGCCTGCGGCAAGTGCAGCCGGGCTGATGGCCAAGTGCTGTGATGTGCCGAGTGAGGGCACTCAGGGCACTCCAAGACAGGACTGCTTTGCTGTCCCTCATCGAGTTAGACAAGCAAGCGGGGAACCCTGAGAACAGTCTGGCCGGGGTGGGGGTCGGGTCCCTTTAAGCACAGCCCTTGGCTAGCCTGAGGCAGCAGCTCCACACTCTAAGTCCTGGTTCCAACCAGCCTTAACTTCGGTTCAGGGTCCACTCAATGTGCACATGCTATTTTGAATTAGCAAAACGCTAATTCGAATTAGTTTTTAGGTCTAGATGCACTAATTCGAATTAGCTTAGTTCGAATTAACTAATTCTAATTAAGTTAGTTCGAATTAGTGCTGTAGTGTAGACATACCCTGACTGTGGATTTCCTCACGCTGAACTGGTTCCTGATGGAGCGGTCGCTGTCCAGCGTGGCGAGCTCCCACAGGGCGTTGGCAATGCGCTTCTGCTGGGGGGTGTCTCATGCAGGTGTCCTTGTCTTCCACTGCCAGAAGCAGCATTCGACAGTGTGCAGGGAATTGAGGGGCATGCAGCAGCAGGAGCACCAGGAACTGGGTGATGAGGGCCTGCAGTCCAGGCTGAGGTTCGTCCTGCAGGTCCTGGTCCTCATCCTGCTGGAGCAACATGTGGGCAGTCTAGATATACTGAGCCATGAGGCACAGCACGAGGCCTGTGAGGGCAGGGGAAGAGCAGCAGCTCCAGCTCCATGGTGTCAGTGTTGTGGCATCCATAAGGGCAACCAGAGTAGGCTGTGTCCGTTTGGTGTCCCGCGATGGGGAGGCAACGGAGGAGTGGTGTGTGAGATGTGGCCGTAGAAAGGAGCCCCTGAAAGCATGCATATCAGCTGCCTGACCAAGTAGCCACAGGAAGTGTCCGCCCTCCTGATGCCCTCCCCAGAGCGCTTCTGGGGACTCTAAATCCGAGGCAGGCTCCAGCCAGTGTGGACGTGCTATTTTGAAATAATGCTAACTAATTTCAATGCCCATAGTGGGGACATGCTGTTTCAATTTTGTTAAATCCAGAGTTATGTTGATTTTAGTTTTTTTTAAATAATTTCCTAGTGTAGACATGCTATTGGGTTTTCATCTGATTTCATTGCAACTTTGCACATAGAGAAGGCCTCTGCAACAGCTGAAAGAAACCCTGAAGAAAGGCAGCTTCTGCATTTCAGTGGTAGGAGGCATCGTGATTTGGGAGGGAAGGCACTATATAAAAATATTGTTTAGGGAGGAGGATGGTGGAAATAAGGGTTGTGACCAAGAGGATAAAATAATGCAAATTCTCTGGCCAGTCTGAGTTGCAATTTCCTGGTATTCCTTGGATGCTATACAATGTGTGAAGGAGATGTTTGCAACCCGGTGTGGCAGGGCCTGAGGTGCACAGCTCTGGTTATCATTAATGGTGGCTTCCTCCCTCATTCTCAGTGTTCCCTCTGATGAAATGCCTGCTCAGTTTCATTAACATTTTTGTCAGCTTGGCAAGCAGTGGGAGGTAACTGTGCAGCCATCGTCCCTGAAATGAAACTCCCCTTCTCAGCAGCTTGTGCGATGAGCCATATTTACCTTGCCCCATTGAGCAAAACAAGGCTTGTGGTGGGATTAGGGGTGCAGGATGGATTGTTTGTTTTGGGAGGGAGAGAAGAAGATCTCTCTGAAATTCTGTGTAACAGGTCCTGTGCGAGCCACATAGCGGCAGTCTGCCTTGCTCTCTGAAATGTGCATTAGAAACTAGTTTCAATCAAGGTAAGCATTCTGCCTCCCAAGCCAAGAAAAATACTGGGCTTGTTGTCAGACCATTAGGAATAGGCTCCCTGAACAGATCTGCTTTCCTTGCCTTCATACTGGCTGTTTGGGGCAGGGGGGGAGAATCAACTTCATGGTTACTGCAGCCTTGAGTTACGCACTCACATTAGAGCCTGACAAGCAAAATGTTCACTGCACCTTGGAAGAGAAGGCCCACACTTGTTCCTCTCTTACTTCTCACTGCCTTGGGCCTCATTGTGATCTGACTTATGCCAGCATAAATTTGAAGTAAATGGAGTTACTCCAGATCTCCCTTGGAGTCGCTGACAGCAGAATCTGGTCCACCTGTCTTTTTCCACCTTTCCCTTTAAGTGTAAATCCAGGTGCTTGCTAGTAGCTGCTCGTCCAGTCTCATATAAATGACAAGTTCCAGGTGATGTTTCAGCTCTGTGGCCACAGCAAAGCTTCTGACTCTGCCTCCCCAACTTTAGGGATATGTCAGCACCTCTCCTTCTGGGACACAGAGAGTGTTTAAGCTACAGAGAGTCTAAGGGGTGGGCCGGGTAGTCTAAGATCTGAGGGAGAGTTGCCAGGGAGGAGATCTGTACCCTGCGAGTCCTCAGAGACCCTTTGAGACAATGCCTAAGATCCGTACAGACTGTAGAGACTAAAGCACCAGGAATCCCACTACTGGTTCCCCTCACAGCAGTCAGGAGAGTGGCCAAGAGGGTGCACTCAAGGAGATCTATAGTACAGCTGCTGCGCCATAATAAGGGGCAATACAAAGTCAGCACTGAAGATATTCACAGCCAGACCTAGCAGCTACCTCCATTGGCACTGGTCTGGTTTTGTCAGTGTCCTTGCTATGGACACGTTAGTCATATGAAAGACTGATGAGCTATGAATGCTGCTACATGGTCCATTGTGTGGTCTCCAACAGCTTCAGGAGTGCAATAAAATTGCAAAGGTGGACACAGACTAAACGTCCCGTCAAGACTGCCTAGTGACCAGTCCAAGTGGTACACAAGCTGCAAGGAGGCAACATCCATTTGTGATAAATCATGATGGTTATGGGATTCTTATCACCATGGAGTTTGCATTTAGGTTCCCAGCTCCCAAGTGCCAAAAAACTGAGCTGTCAGCTTTCTGTGCGGTACCCTCATGAGATTCAGGTTGAGGTTATCAAGAGAGATCGTATGTTCTGCTTCAAAAACATCAGACCAAGTAAGAGGCAAAAGTCTTATACCAAGCTGAGGCTACAATCAGGACGGACATTTAAAAGTGCAGCAGAAAGTCACCACAATGGAAGGCCTGTTAGCAGGATGATGCATCCTGGGCAAAAGCAGGCTGTTTAGGAAAAAGGCTCAATTCTTTTCAAGGATCCTGCTGCCTCCTTGGCCTCTGGGACGTGAGATGATCGGTGGGTTGAGCTTTCAGAACAAGTCCCACTTTTCACAATATACTGCAGCTTGCCAGACCCTGTATCGGTGGCCTATATTAATGTGAGTTGTGGCCACGTTTATTGCTTTTAGCATAAATCCTATTATAACAAACAAGCAAGTTCCTTGGGACAGGTATCATGTGTGGGGACACCAATTAGTACATTGTGCTCACCTCCAGAACATAAAGAATGGCCAACAAGAACACAGCCATGTCTGTCACTGGCTTTCATGTTCTGTGTGCCTCTGGGGTCCTTTACAGTCACTGCTGAAGGCACAGTGATATGGATACTGTATTTCCTTTGTGGTTGCTTGATGTTCACTATCAGTGGAATGTCACCCAGCTAAAAAAACATCTCTGTGAGGAGAGTATAACGTGCCAAGGAGAAAGACCTGCATCCTATTCTTCTTTTTTCCCCATCTCTTGGATGATATGTTAAAAAGCAGCCAAGAATTCTTGAAGAGGAAACAAATACAAAGTTGTTGTACAGCAAGGAATAAGCCAGAAGGGGCTGAGAACATCTGCTGTCTGAGTATCATCATGGTACCAGGACATTTGCCCACCATGCCATCCACCCAACGCAACCATTCACCAGCATACCTCCAAAGAGCAGGGATGCTCTGGGAAGTGTGCAAGTCGGAGATCTCAGAATTAACACAGAAGTGGCTTCAATTCAGGGACCACACACTCTGGAACAGGAATTGGACCAGTGGATGGTTCTGATTTCTTAGGGTAGGTCCACACTGGACCTGGAAATGTAATTTCCAGCTCAGAATGCCCATGTTAGCTTTAATTGAGCTAGTATTCCAAACATTATAGAGCAAATGCAGTGGGAGAAGCTAGCTTTCTGAGTACATTGGTCTTTGTAAAGTCTTTGATGGGTTTATAGTCAGGGCACCTAGCCCACCCCGTCACCTATGCAGTGGCAGCTACGCTGCTATTTTTAGCATGCCAACTCAATCAGAACTAGGGCAGGGAGGTGTACCCAAGATGGAAATTTCACCTCCAGAAAAAAAGAAAATACCACTAGGGCACACTGGGTTAAACTCACCATTAGCCTAACCAAGTGGTACTCCATTGAAATCAATGGAGTTTTGCATGTTTACCCCAGTACCTAATTTGCCCAGCTCCTGCTACTTAGCATGCTTGTGACAGCAGGTCACACAGACATGGTGGGAGGTGCAGAGCTACACACTGACATTATGAAATCCATCAGGCAAGCATCTGGCTGGAGGCAAGTTTTCCTACAACCCAGAACATTATTTAATCACAGAGTTTAGTACATTAAAACAAAGGGGCTGCCAACCAGAAAAAAAAAAAAAGCCAACCCCAAACCTGGGGCCCATTATTCACTTCGGCGCTGGCCATTTGTGGGTTCCTGGAGCAGTGTGAACATTTCATAAATTTTGTTGCAGACTTGAAACATGAACCAGTTCACCCAAACATCTGCTGAGGACAGAGGACTCTAGTCTGTAGGCCCTGGGCCAAGTCTTGTGTGAGCCTGCCTTGAGTTTTTAGTGACTCTGGACCCTTTGGGTAGAACCCATTGAAATAAGCTGTGTGGTTTGGACCCAAACCCAGGCAAAACTCTGGGTTTGGCTGAGCTGTGGTTTGAGGAGCAAATCTTGCTTCATAGCCATGGGAGGACCCTGCCTGCAGCAGAACTGGTTCATTCCTACAGCATGAAAAGGGGACAAGACATAGGGAGCTCCTACATATCAGTAGCAATGGGGGGCCACGTCTCCAGTTTAAATGGATAGGGCTAAGGTGCTGGGTTTCCCTGCACAATCTCTGTAAGCTTTGCGACATGTCTAGGTAAAAGGGCCAATTAACCCTGTGACCTGCTGCATTAGAGAGTCAGGGCTGCAAAAGTCTAATGGCCGCTGAAGCCCAGCGGGGAGAAGAGCAGGGCCAGCCATAGAAAAAGGAGGTTGGTGCTAAGAGTGGGCTGCAGGGAAGATCTCTGCAGTCACATTCTCTCTTCTCGAGAGAGCACGCACACCCTCCTCCCCTTCCTCCCCCCCAGAATAAACCCTGGGAATACAACTCTGGCAAGAACTGGGAAGACTGTGAAGTAGCCACAAAGAGCAGAGGAGGCTTCAGTGGTAACCCAGGGATAAGTCAGAAGACAGAAACAGGACAATAGGAGAGAGCCCAGAGAAACAGGCACAGGATCTGGGGTTGGGCAGATTGTGGATGCTGGGGCACAGGGACCCCAGAGTAGTAGGTGGACCTGGATTCCCCAGCTAGTCACTAGGGAAGTGGAATAGTCTGGACAGTGGAGATGAAGACTGCATGAGACAGTCCTGAGAGATTTTGAAACCCTAGAAGGGAAAACCACAGTGACCTGCTGGGAAGGCCAAGCCAGGATACCCGAGTCCCAAGGAGCGGAGGAGAGACATTGTACAAGGAACTGGGTAGTCAGATCTGCCTGTTGCTAATCCCCAAACCCAGCCACAAGGAAATGCCCAGTGGTGAGTGAACCTCATGACAGGGCGACAGGCCTGGGGAGAACACAATGAGTTGGGGATGATGGATGGGCTGCTATGCAGACCCAGTGGATATTGTTCTCCATGGAGCAGAGGTGCAAGAGAAGCTACAGGTGTACCCTCAGAGCAGCAGCAGCAGCTATAAAGAGGTGTGGCTCTTATGCAAAGGAAGAAGGAAGGATTCTGCCCAGTCCCATGGGACGTGCATCATACTCAATTTTCCACTTTATGCCACGGGGTGTATTTAGCATCGAGTTGGGGGTGGAGCTGTTGCTTGAATGTACAAGACAGAATTTGTGATCACTAGAAACAGTCGTATTCTCAAAAAACAAATGGGCTTGCACAAACAACGTGAGTCCATATTGCTGGATTCTTCAGGGCTCTCTGTGCTGTATCTGTTAGCGGTGAATATGTGTGAAGACTAGCAAGGATTCTTGGCTTGGCATGTGAAAAAGGGGTGTTCTCCCTCACATGCTAAAAGAATGAGCTCACCTCTGGGAAACCTGTGGCAATATGTTGACGTGGGTTTGTGTCAGTTGCATGCAGTTTTGGGCAGATTGGTGGTTTACTACTGATTTGAATTAGAAGGAGCTAGGAAAAGTGCTTGGAGTAACAGATTTTTCTGTATTTATTTTGGATGTACATCCAGTGGAAAAATATCTTCCAAAGCATTTTGCTTGGCTATGTGGCCTATTTTATTTGGAGAACAATTGATGATGATGAGTGGCATTAAATGTGAGTGCTGCTTGACAGGTTTTTGACTTGCATGCAAGTCAAAGTAGCAAACTCCATATGTTTCTGCACGTGCATGGGTAGGGGAGAGATATGAGATCTGGAGGAGCTGCCAAATGTATTTATCAGCTCCACACTAGGAGCGGGCATTTTATCAGACACCATGTGGATGGCAAAAGCATGTCTGTCTTTGCAGTGCTATAATGCACAGCTGAGAACGCTGAGTTGCTGGAAGTCCCCACAGTATAATGGGATACTAAATGGAGCATTTCTACCATAAATATCGCTTAGAGAAGTTTGATGTGGCTTGCAACATCACAGTGGTTGACTGTGGCTTTGCCACAAGCCCCATATAAATGGCAGCCTATATGGATAGGGTCCCAGGAGCAGACCGACACTGTCTGCCTTCTGGTTTATTCCTGCCCCAGGTTTATACCTGGCATTGGACACACCATCCTCTGAGCCAGCAAAGCTGTGCTAGCCAGTGTCTTGTGGGAGTGGGGCCAAAGCTCTGCCCCTTACCTGCTCTTTCCCACCCGCCTGGGGGGAGATGTTGCAGTCCTGCAGAGGCTGCTCTTCCTTTCCCACTGCTAGGCACAGCATGGGTAGCCAGGTCCAGGAGCAAGAGGGCACCTTGTAGCCTACTGCTGCCTTGCAGGATGGGCCACGGGCAGCTGCCAGCAGTGGATCATTGGGACAATTAGACAAGTGCAGAGATTAACCAATTACACTTAAAAAGAGAGAGAGAAATGCTCTTGACAGTCATTTTGAATTTCTGCTCCCCTTCCCCCCAAGTGCTTCCAGCTCCCCCAAGTGCTTCCAGCTGTGACCTCTGACTTGTGAAGCGTTTGCTTGCGACATGTCCACTCTATCCTAACAAGAAGCTTTCTCAGCAAAGCATTAGCCTGATCCAGTGAATGGCAGGGCCACAATGAAACCCAGACATTCCACTTCTTTACATGGAGCAGAGAGAAGCAGGTAGACATTAAGGCCCAGATTTGTAAAGGTATGTAGGCCTTGCTCCATTCCACACTGCCACGCTTAGGTAATTCAGGAGCCTAAGCTCCCAACACACATAGGAACCACAACAGTGTGTGAATCAACAGTTAAATACCTTGAAAACCTGAAGAGGGACTATGATTTATTTGATGTTTGTGCAGCATAATGGAACTCTAGCCTGTAAGCATCACCATTATCTCTATATATAACATTTTTTCCTTGGTTCCACAAGAACCAAGCACCACCCACTCCTAGCCTGGCCATTCCCAGGGCCCACATGAAGATCTGGAGCTGCCTTTGGCGCCAGCCCTCCCCTCCCCTTCCCAGCGGCTTTGGACCAGCCCTCCCTGGCAGCAGGAGGGTGGGGAGAGACTGTGGCTGGTGCAGCCTCGGCCAGCCCCGCCTCCTGGTGGCCAGGGAGAGAGCCGAGCCCAGTGCAGCCTCAGCCCTGCCCTGGCCCCTCCCAGCGGTGCGCCAGAATGTTGCCAGTTAAACAGTGGGTAAGGGGTATCATGCAGCAGATGGGCATATTTTGGTCCAGTGAGGTCCCCCCAAGTCTCCTGCTGCCCAAGACCTCCCCTTGTGTTCAGAGCCAGGGACTGGATGTGTGTAACATTCACCCCCAGCCCATGGAGCTATGGCCACTTTGTGCAGTGGTGAAATGTGGTCCTGTGAATTTGCTGTCTTATGTTAGTTAGCATATCTGTGGAGAAACTGGCCATGCACTTATTCAGGCAGTCACTTTAGAAGGGGGACAAGGCCACATTTGCAATTCTTTTTCTTTTTCTGGAGACGTTAAAAGGTTTATTTATTATGCAGCTTGCCACATAACCAGCTTTTATCTTCAGGGCTGGCTAATGTTTTCAGGCTGTTTACTCCCTTAAAATGAACATATGTTTTAGGGTTATTCTTTGGCTTCTGCTTCCAAGTCCAGCAGAATTCCTCCCAGTGCTCTTCACTGGAGTAATATATGTTTGGTTCTAATATGAGGAAAAATATCATGGGAGTTGGTTTTACTGTAAACATCAAGGCAACCGTCACTTTCAGTTGGCGAGATGGCTGCATCTTCCTATAAAACAGTTTAAACTTCTAAACACACTTTTGATTATTGCAGAGAACTTGTATTTCCAGGGAACCTACTTTCTTTCTGAAAGAGATGCTCCAGTTCCAACAGAAGCTATGGACATGACACAGGGATTACTGGTTGAGACTTTTGGCCTGTGTTATAGGCAGGAAGCCCAATTAAATGATTAGAATGATCCCCTTTGGCCTTCATATTTATGGATCTGTGAAACACGGAGCTGGATCTCGGAGTGTGACATTTGCCAGGGGTCAGCTAATGCCTACAAATTGTGTCTATTCACAAGTGATCTTTTTGATTTCTCTCTGGGTGTGTTGACACCACAAACATCTTCATTAGCTCCTCTCTGTCCCCATTCAGTCTGACTCTGCCATTCACGCCAGTGTTTCTGTTTTACAGTCTAATCTAGCATCTTTTCTCTAGTGTCTGATGCCACATTGGATAGCCTGGTTGGGATTTTCAAAAGCACTCATCAACAGTCTAACCCAGTGATGGGCAACCTGCAGCCCACAGGTCGCACGTGACCCATCAGGGTTCTATGTGTGGCCCATGAGACATTTTGTTTACTGTTGCCCATGTGCAGGGTTGCCAGATTCTACTGTTTTCTGTCCATGTCGTTTCCACCTGCCCCCCCCCCCCCCCCCCGGTATTGCTTAGTGACACACATCTAAAGCCAAGGCACACGAAATGAGGTGCATGCTGATTGCATGCAACATGGATTGTGAGAGCCATGCGCTCCCTCTGCATCCAATCAAAGCGCTGTTACAGTTCAAGTGGCACACCTCACAATGTCTAGGGATTCAAGTGCAGCTAGCAAAACTACCCTGTCCCGAGAAATTGTCTTGGTTACAACAATCTTGTGACCCACTGAGATTGAGGAGGCCACTCATATGGCCCGCTCATTAGCCTAGGTTGCCCATCTCTGGACTATTCCCTGATTCCACTGATGTCAATGGGAGTTTCATCATTGGCTACTCCATCCTCTGATTGTCTCGGTCCATGAGACGAACTTAGCTGATGCTGAGTTTGACCGTTTATTACATTGTTACATTCTACAGACACAGAGAAGGCAAGAAATCTGAACTGTCTGTTATGGCTGCATTAAATCTAGTCACAAAATGTCTTAAATCGTTTACACAGACTGAAGTGTCAGGTTGTAATGATTTCCAGGTGCTATAACTCAGTGCTACTTAGGCCATAATTACCTTCTTCATAATTTCCTTTGTCACTGGCGATTATCAAGGAATGTAGTTTGCTATATACAAATGAGCCAAAGCCAAATTTAGGGACCCAAACACCCCGAAGATGATATTAATTTAACTTCTATGACATTTGTCACAAAGTGGCCTTCAAACATGTGCTTTACGGCAATAATCATCTGCCCACATGTTAAGCAGTCTAACACCTGCCAACCTCATTTGTGTCACTCTGAAAAGTGCATGTCTATGTATCAGACTTGGACAGCATGCATGGATGTTTACTCGTGTGCACGGGGGCAGATTTTAGTGATCAAAAGTCTGAGTAAAAATAATAATACCTTGTACCTTTATAACATCTTCCATCTGCTGACCTGATCATGTTAATTAAGTTCCACAACAAGTCAGTATGGGGGTAAGAATTGTTCTTCTTTTATAGATGGGGCAAGTAAGCACAGAAGGGTTAAGTGATTTGCCCAAGATCTCACAAGAGTCTGTAGCAGAGCCAGGAACACTCTTTAATCCATGCTTTTGGTCACTAATCTGGCTTCTGTCTGATGACTGTTTCTTCCATTTAGTGTGAGCTAAATGGCACTACCCTGAGTTCATTGCTGACTATTGAAACACTCTCTGCAAAGAAGCAGAGATGGAGGAGAGAGTATTTTATTTTGAATGGAGAGAAGTATAAGATACAAAACTCTCATCTGAAGCTGAACTTCCCCAATACTCAGAGTTAATAAGACCCATGATAGGCTCTGTCCCACAAATATTTCAAGGCAGGATCCGTCCCAGTGGTACCTCACAAATGCATAAAGCTATTGGTGTCTGTGGAATAGGGCACCACATATGACCACACTTGTGACATTCAGCTCCATTTCCAAACTGCCCTGTGGCCCCATCTCTGTTACACTGCATCTTTTGTGTGTGAAGTTAAAGGAAGACAGAAATGGAGCCAATGATGGTGTTGAAATAAGAAAAATAAGAAGCATTGCACAATGTTACCAGACTGTGTCACTCCTTGTGCCTTCTGAATTAAACACTTTATGTCATCCTGAAATAGGATTTCTGGTTCTTCTTCCATTCACAGTTTTATGAATCTGAAGGCCTGTTGTTATCTAGTATAATCTTCTGGCGTGACACATACCACTGAACCTCATCCAGTAAATTCTGCTTCAAACACATAACATCTGTCATTTTCTTTTTAGCATTTCTTTTAGAAAAACAGCCAGTTATGATTTTAAAAAAAAACTTCAAGTAATGGAGAATCCACAGTCTCCCCTAGGTAAGTTGTTCAAATAGTTAATTACTCTCACTGTTAAAAATTTTCACCTTGTGTCACATGTTCCCTTTAATTTTTCCATCCATGTTTGGAATACATTTTGTTATGTGCCCCAATGGACGTGTGGATGTGCACCATTAGTAGAAACATCTGCTGCTGACTGTGGGCACTGTGCTATCCGCGGGGCAGCATTTGAATCTTTCCTGGGTGGCCACACAAGCACACAGTTTACAGTGAATGCTGCTTGTGTCTAATTAGAAATTATGCAATTTCAGTTTCCAATTATTAGATCTTTTTTACTGTTTTCTGCTAGATTACAGAGTCATCTTTTATCAGAAATCTCTTCAGTGCAGGTACTTGTAGACCAGGGCTACTCAACACGCAGCCCGCCATCTGTTTGTTTGCGGCCCGCAGTGTGGTTTGGGTTTACATGGGGCTCAACACACGTGGGATCCTTTGAACATGGCCTCCCCTGGGAGCACACTCCACAACAACGAGGCATCTCCCAGGTGGGGTGAGCATTGAAAGACCCAAGTGGATGGGCTGGCTGGAACAGATGGATACAGAGTGTCGGCATTTCTCGCCCCCAGAGAGGAGGTGCCGGGAGCACCGGGGCATTGTGGGAAGTGCTGGCTGCTTAGCCTTGTGGGAGGAGCCTGAAAAGTGCTGACTGGCTCACACAGGTCATGTTTGGATTCGGCACCACAGCTTAAGGCTTAAACTTTGTATTCATGCCTGTCAGTTAGAGAGAAGCTATTTGTGTATATTTGCATATATATTTGCATGTATATGCAACCACCCTTGAGTTGCAGCCCATGGCATGTCTCTGAGTATCATTGTGGCCCCAGGGGCTTCCAAAGTTGAGTAGCCCTGTTGTAGACAATGATAAAGTCATCTCTTAGTCAGCTCTTCAATCAACTAAATAGGTTGAGCTTCACTGTTCCTCCCACTATAAGGTAGGTTTCCATGGCCTTGTCTAGACTAACCCCTGTTCTCGATCTAATCTACATAACTTCAGCTTCACAAATAACTGAAGTCAACGTGCTTACTACAGCATCTTGTGTGCGATAAGGTTGGTGGAGGCTGCTCTCCTGTCAACACTGGCTACTCTTCTCATCCTGGTGGAGTACCAGTATCAACAGGAAAGCTCTTTGAGACTGATTCATCACATCTAAGCAGATACGATAAATTGACGGCCAGTGGATCAACTGCTGAAGTGTTAATCCCTTGCGTAGTCTCAAATCATTCTTGCATCCTTTTTCCAAACCCTATAGCTCTTTTCCAAATCCTTGCAAGTTTCTCAGCATCCTTTTTGAAATATGGACCCAAAACTGGACCCCCAGTTCCAGTTATGCTTTTTGGTTTGCTAATCAACCACCCCTTGCAAGATGTTTCATATCTGAATTTTATTTATGTGAACTCATAAAGAAGTATCTTTTGATGTCCAAAATAAAAAAAAAGGTTAGCCCTTTTTGGTGCTTGATTCACTGTTGAAACAGGGATAGCAAAAACATATAAGGCACTCCCCATTCCCCATGCAGTCTTGCAGACATCATGCAATATCTCAAAGCTCTTTAAAACATTTAGTTTCCCAACATCCCTGCAAGATAGGCAAGTAATATTAACACTTAGAGGGCTGTTTTAATCCATTGATCTCAAAGAGCTTTACAAAGGATTGTTATGCTCATTTTAAACATTGGGGAAACTGAGTCACGGGCATGTGTAAAAGACTTGATTTCCAGAAGCCCAAAGGACTCCACTTGAAGTCAATGGGATCCATGGTTTGGAACCTGGAAAATCAGATCTTCAATGACATATCCAAGGTTCCACAGAATCAGTTGCAAAGCTAGGAATTCGAGTTCTGCTGTCATGACTCTGTCCAGAACCTGATGTACTTCTGAGGCATGCAGCCTCCTGTTCCTATATTCATACTTACTTCTAGAAATGTACAAGCAGGTGTCTTGGACATCGGTCAGCATTGGCATTCCACACCTGTACTGTCATCTTGAGTATCAAAACATTCCAAAGAGTCACAATGACCATTGGCCATAAGCTTTAGATCAGCTCATCCTTTACAGCTAAAGGTTGCGAACTCAGCTGCTGAAAAGACTGCTAAAGGAAGCATATAACAGCTGGGCTGAACTCTGCCATGCTCCAGAAACAAAAGCTACGAATAATTTCCAGCTTTGTATTTTGTAGGCTAGCTTGCAAGAGCTCACCTGTGCAGTATGTCTGCAACAAAGGAAGGCCTGCTGTATGCCTTTTCAGGGCACAAAAGGTCAATTTGTAAGACACAAAGCTGGGGAAATGTTTACAATTCCAAAAATAGAAAGAAGTAAAAAGGACATGCCAGAGAGACAGGATCTCCTTTCATTTCTCAGAGCCCCCTGTCTTTGGTTTCAGCATTTTGCACTACAGCTTTTTTTTTTTTTATACTACATATTTTGTACTACAGCATGCTTGGTGGAAAGTTTAAAATGTTGACTTAAGGGCAGAGACTCAGCTGCTGTAAACTGCTGTAGCTCCATTTTATGCCCACTAAGCATCTGCCCCATTGTGCTTAAAACACGAAGGCTATGTCTACACTGCAGGCTTTTTGCACAAGAACAGCTGTTCTTGCACAAAACCTTGCTGGGTGTCTACACTGCACACGCATTCTTGCGCAAGTAAATTTACAGTACAGAGTCAGAAAACAGGGCTTCTTCCGGAAGAGTTATTCCTCTCCCCATGAGGAATAAGCCCTCTTGTGCAAGAGCTCTTCCACAAGAAGGCAGTATAGACAGGCAACATTAATTTCTTGCGCAAGAAACTCCTATGGCTAAAATGGCCATCAGAGCTTTCTTGTGCAAGACAGCGTCCACACTGCCATGGATGCTCTTGCGCAAAAGCACATCTCTTGTGCAAAAGCACATGGCAGTGTGGATGCGCTCTTATGGAAGACCTTTTGCACAAGAACTCTTGCGCAAAACAGTTCTTGTGCAAGAAGCCTGCAGTGTAGATGTAGCCTTACTGTAAGTGGGAAGTGGAGTTGCTTGAAATAAGCTGCAAACGCACACTGGACCTCACGCTCCCATTTACAGAGCTTACGTCGTGGGTCACTCGATCCATATAGGCCCAGGTGCCTTGGCCCTTTCCTATCTCACCTGCAAACTTCCCCCTCCCCCATCAACCTATGTAGAGGCAGCACAGCATCCTCTTTTACAGCCTGGCCCCTCGCACCGTGTAAATGAAGCCAGAGAGCCCATTTAGCATTTTCTGTGGCACCTGGACTGGAGACCAGTAATTAAGGATTAGACCCAGCTGGAGAACTAGAGAACTAGACTGGGGGCTTCCTATAATGTTACTACTGCAGGATAATAGGGAAAGCAGACCCAGAAAGCAGGTAGTTAGGAGCTTGTTATGAAAGTAACCACAGAGGTGCCTGTGGAAAAGCAGAGGGCAGCTGGGGAGAAGGAGATTCCTAGAGCAGCTCTGGGAGAAGAGAGACTCCAGGGAAGAAGCCCTGTGGGTCAGTGGTTTGGGAGGAGCTGGGCCTCCAGGGAGAAGGCCCTGGGAGGCAGTGCTCTGGGATACAGTGAAGAAGAACTCAGAGGAGCCAAGAACCTCTTCAGGTTTGTGCTTGGGAAAGGTAGGAAAGATTTTTTTTCCTTTGTCTTAAGTTGGAACATTGTTACCCTGAAAAGCAGGACTCTTAGGGTGATCCTGGAGAGCCAAGTGACTGCACAGACTAGAGGCAGTGATCCCCTCTAAGCTGTGTGGCAGCACAGCTTTACAGGTGATTAATCAGCCCTGCCCAGTCAGAGGCTCAGGGCTCTGTGCATGAAACTGACTCTGTGCTGCTCTGCAGCTTAGAGGGAACATTGACCAGAGGAGGAGGTAGATGCGCTGCAATGCTAGTGTTCACCATGAGGAGGTGCTGTGATAGTGAGTCCATGACCCCTCTGAAGTCTAACATAATTATTCACATGCCCAAGAAACAGAGATGCCTGGTCTGTGAGGTGCAGCAGATTCAGGCTTTTCTTTGACACACTGACCAGTCAGCCTTGAAATTAGCTGTTCTGGTTACTTTCCCTTAGCTTTTAAGTGTTTTATTAGCCAGGTTGCTGGTTTTGCCTTTGGATTTGCTCTGCATTCATTCCCCTCAGAGTGAGTGAGAGCCCTCATATGTCTTTATCAGGCCTGAAAATCCCTCAGAAGTACTGAGAGTCTATAGTGGGTCTAGAACTTCCCCCTCCCCCGCGTCATGGCTCTGTTTCTGTTCTTCCTTTCACCTTTTCCCTCCGCATTCAGAGTCACATATATGTGCTGTTGTGCTGGACGAAGAGGAGCACAAGTCCACCCCAGACACATCTCATCTGGCTGCCTACATCAGCATGGACCCTGAGTTTGACTAAATGTAACATGATCCCTGCTGCTTACAGAAAGACATTGCAGGGGCCATCCAGCTCAGTGCTTTTATGAGCAACTTCTGTTCTGCAAATTCAGGGTGGGAGTGCAGGTGCCAGAGAGGGGTTAGCACACATGCAACTTGCTTTTCTTTCCTGTCAGGATCACAGCAAGATGAAGTTACTCTGGATGTCTCCCTCCCAGAGTAACTGAGATCAGAGTAACTGAGATCAGAGGCTGTTCATTGAGAAGAATAGACTACTGAAGTGCTTAGCATAACTTCACCACCAGCTGAGATGGAGCACCCGATCTATGACTGGATTTTCCTCATGGCACTAGCATTTACCACTCCCTCAGGGACTGCTGTGACATAAAGTGACCAGCTAGCAAGTGTGAAAAATCAAGAGGAGGTGTGTGTGTTAATACACACCTATATAAGATAAAGCCACAAACATTAGGACAGTCCCTATAACATTGGGACATCTGGTCACCCGACTGTAGCAGCATGCCTGTGACTAACTGCATCACTGAACCTCTCTTTAATTATCCCCATGACTGATGTTAATGTAACAGTTTTACTTACACACACACACACACACACACACTGACAACAGTCAAGCTTTATTCTTTATTAACCTGTGTTCTACAGAATGTCCTGTACATCAGGTTTCCATAGTGGGAGCTAGGGAGGTTGCTGTGAATTCTTAGCGAGCTCTGCATTGAGACGGTTATGGATCTGGCCTAGTCTCTGGTGCAGTGCCGAGAGCAGAAGTTGAGGGCATTTAGCACCACGCAGAAATGGTTTGACCCTTGCAGAATCCAAGCCTAGGTGCGGTGGAGAGGAGTCCTATGACTTACACTCTTGCTGGGTGCTCTGTGTGTTTGAGCTGCCCAAAACTTAATTTGTAATGAAAAAGGTGCCTGAATTCAAGCAATTAGGTTCCGGGCCATAAGCAATTTTTTTTTTACATTTGTAACTGATGCAGCAAGCAAAAGTGCAAGGTCAATGAACTGATTCTGGGGCTCATCCGGGGGCACAAATTAATCACTGGAGTTAGCCATGTTGGGGGAGGAGAGCTAAGCAAATTAGTGGCTGGTTGCTCTGTGTTTTTACTTGCCTAAGAGTGCTGAGGTGGAAAAGAAATTCAAGTATCTGCCATGTGTCTTGCTTTGGGACGTTGTTCCAGTTCTGTTACTTGTCCTAATTATAACCTCTAAGCTAGTAATAATATGGCTGAGTGGACTGGAATGTCAGATCCCCAGCTGAGTCACTGGCTTTAAACAATAACAGTACTGGCAGATCTTGACTGTATCCTTAGGGCCAAGCTGGTGTCAAATTTTGTGTATAATTCCCATTGGCTTCAAATCCTATGAACCCCCCTCCGCCACCTGTGCTTGGTCACATGAGTGTTGCCTTTGCACAAGCTGCACAGATGGATGTAAACGGGACTTGCAGGGTGGGTAAGGTTGAAGGTGTATTTATTTTACAAACAAAATGTCTCCACCCCATGAATGAAGAAATGCCAAAACCCTTCTTGCCCTGCCTTTTCCCTGTTTCCTCCCCCCACCCTTCTGGAGCTTCCTGAATGCCACGAAGCAACTGTTTGTGGATCTCTGGCAGAGCTGTAAGGGCAGGGGAGGGGTTGGTCAGTGGGGTGAGAAGCATGGGGGGGAGGGGCAGCATGACTACCAGTGAGGGCTCAGCACCCATTAATTTTTCCCCATGGGTGCTCCAGCCAAGGAGCACCCATGGAGTCAGTGCCTATGTTGCTTGATACATATTTTAATACTTCCAGGTCTGGTTTGGGCCTATCCTGAATGTTTGCATAGACCACACATCAATGTTGCATAATGCATGTGTCCCTGTCCATAGTGTACAGGAATGAACATAAGGGAGTTTCATCAATGAAAACCCCCTATACATTTCTCTGAAAATTGCAACACTCCATTCTCTTCCAATCTGTATTCAGTGGTGTTGGCTACAGTGAGTCCCAGTTCCAAACATATCCCCTCTGATCAACCTTGCCACAGCATAAAGTCTTTAAAGCTATGTCTACAGTGGAAAGACTTGGCAATAGAAGTGCTGTTGACATGCAAAAATCGCCAAAAGTGAAAACTAGTCAAACCAGGTTTTTTGCCTCCCATTGTTGACATTTCATGGCCACATTGCTAACACCCTGTCTACAGACAGAGCAAAGCAATATGGGTAAGCATCCCACAGAGCAGTGTTGTAGGAAGGCAGAGTGGCTCTTTGAGCTCTCCCTGTTGAGCACAGCAGTTTCTCCAACCCTCCCACTGCTGCAGCAGTCTGCCTGCTGCTGTGTTCCTAGCAGGGCAGAACAGGATGGTGCATTTCAGTGATTTTCTCTTTGTTTTTTTTCCTCAAATGGAGCTGATCACTCAACTGTCAGATACTTCCCACAGCTTAGAAAGGGGAGGAGTGCATGCCTGCAGGGCAGCAGAGATCACAAAACACTAAGCATAGCCATCAGGGCAGGCATTCTGGGATACTTGTCTCTCCACAAAACAAACAGCAGAGTCCATACTAGCTCTTTGTTGACAATAAAGGGAGAGGAAAAGACAAAAATCTCTCTTGGGGTGGAAGTTTTTTGTCAAAACTGGGTGTCCTTCCCCCCCGACAAAAGTTACATTGTAGCATAAATGCTCTCGCTGTTTTGTCACCAAAAGGCAGATTTTGGTGACAAAACATTCTGGTGTAGACAAGGCCTAAGAAAGACACCAAGTATTACAGGACATGGTAAACCAATTAGATTTGGCCCCACTGCTATGGGTGAGGCCATAAAACAGCAACAATGAAAGCATCCTGAAGTCCCCCTGCTCTGGAGAGTTAGCTCCACCATGTTTACTTCTAGTTTACCTTACTCTGGCACCATCTCAGGACTACATTTAGCTCTGAGATACATGTACATAGCTCCTGATATCTTCAATGGGAGTTTATGCCAAAGCTGTGATCAGGCGCCCTGAATTTTCAATGTAAAGCACATTCAATTTGCATACTTGGTGCATGCCAGTGGGGACAAGATATACTCTGCCCATAAATCTGTATTCTGTTTCGCTTACACCAAAGACAGCAATCATGTATATTGTGATAAAAACCTGAGGAATCCAGTGGCACTTTGAAGACTAACGGATTTATTCAGGCATAAGCTTTCATGGTCAAAAAACCCACTTCGTCAGATGCATTGAAGTGGAAATTACAGAGGCAGGCATAAATATACTAGCACATGAAAAGAAGGGAGTTACCTTATCAAGTGAAGAAACAGTACTAATTAGGCCAATTCAGTCCGGGTGGATGTAGTCCACTCCCAACAGTTGATCAGGAGGTGTGAGTATCAAACAAGGGAAACTTGCTTTTGTAGTGAGCCAGCCATTCCCAGTCCCTATTCAAACCCAGATTAATAGTGTCATGTTTGCAAATGAATTGCAACTCTGCAGCGACTCTCTGTAGGCTGGTTTTGAAGGATAACCACTTTTCAATCTCTCACTGATGTCCAGGGAGATTGAAATGTTCTCTCACTGGGATTTGTATGTTACCATTCTTGAGTCTGTTTTGTGCCAATTTGTTATTTTACATAGAGACTGTCTGGTTTGGCCAATGTAGATGGCACAGGGGCATTGCTGGCACACGATGGCATATATCACATTAGTAGATGTGTAGGTGGATGAGCCGATAATGGTGTGGCTGATGAGGTCAGGCCCTAATGATGGTATTGTGTGGGTAGATATGCGGGCAGAGTTGACAAAAAGGATTGTTACAGGAATTTGTTCCTGGTCTAGAGTTTCTTTGGTGTGGTGTGTAGTTGCTGGTGAGTATTTGCTTCAGGTTGGAGGGGTCTGTCTGTCTAAGCAAGAACTGGCCTACCTCCCAAAGTCTGTGAGCATGTGAGATTGTTTTCCAGGAAAGACAGTAGATTGTTGATGTCTTTTGCAGATACAGACTAACATAGCCACCCCTCTGATACTTGTATTGTAGTAGTGTAGAGAGGACTTGATCAGCAGTCAGGGACCCAACGGGCAAGGTGCTATACATGCATCACAAGGAAACAGTGGGGCAATGAAGAATGGTGTAATAAACAGTGGTCAGAGCATGCCAGCCACCTTGTCAAATTAAGCCTAGAAATGTCCATTGGGTGCCTGATTGATCTGGATTTTGCCTGTGTACTGAGAGAACCAGCCCTTTGCAACGCTCAAGCCTAGAAAGCAGGAGTACAGCAGGCAGGATGGTGCTTTGCCATTGCACGTTTTAAAAGAGGGTGCGCGGATTTGATGTAAAGCCTGTTATATTTGGCTGCTCACTTGCTTACTTTGTGTCTGAGCAGATAATGTTGCCTGAGTATCATCCATTCCCGCCTCCCCTCCTTTAACTTTACAAAGTATGGCTTAAAAAAGAAATCCTGTGACTTTGGCTGAGCAGCCTCCTCAGGAAATGTCTATAGAGACTGTCTGCACAGGAAATATCTCCAAAGGAGAGAAGGGGGGGAGGAAAGAAAAGCTGAACAAACCTAAATTCTTCTCAATAGATAGATCGTGTGCAATCACTTTAATTTCACTTCCTCCTTCAGTGCTGTGGTTGGCTTTTCGTCACGGTTCCTATCCCTCCTTCACTACAAGTCTTTAATAAAGTTCTTGTGCTTGGCCTCCCATCACACCAAATCCTAGTAAATTTCCTTGTACTCTCAGGAACGGATTTTCAGCAAAGCTCAGGGCCAAAGTTTCAAGTACTCAGCAACCACAATTGGGGCAGGATTTTCCAAGGGACCTGGGATAGCTTTATATCTGCCCTCCCTGCAAGCCCTCTGCTCATGGAGCTCTGAATGCTCCAACAACAGGGCCTAGCCTTTCCTTCCTATAACCCTGAGCCTACAGCATGTCCACAAGGCCACTTTATGACACCCCACTGATGGGAATCGGCACAGGCCTGGGGGGTCCATCATAGCAGGGTCAGAGGCTAATATAAAAATGAAAAATGGGGAGAAGAAATCTGAAATCCAGACATATGTGCGTGCATACACACCCACGCACACAAATTCAAAAATCCCCCTCGCTGTGTTTATGCCCTGTCACTTGTGCTCTGCTGGCTCAGTTTGTCGGCCGCATTACTTACCTTCTGCCGATAACTTTGGAATTTTGCCATTGTTTTAAGTAGATTCGCAGCAGAGGTGAATTTCCCTCCTTCCTCTCTCCAACAGCAAGTTTAACGAAGGATTAAATGTCTCCGAGGCACATGCCACAAATTATTATATAACCCACATATCTACTGGGTGTGGTTCACTGTCTCAGGTAGTAGCACTGAGACCACGTGCAGAGAAGAAAGAATGAGTTTCCTCTACAGCAGTGGTTCCCAACCTTTTTTTATACCGCGGACCGGCAAACTCATTCAAAACCTTCTGGCAGACCACTATAGAAACATTTGCATATTCATTATGGTAATTAATGTACTTACATATTTGCATCTTTATTATGGTAATAGTTTTACATTTCATCCGTACGCACACAATAAGGGAACTGGGGGAAGATGGAGAAGAAGGGAAGGGAAGAAGGGGGCAAGGAGAGCTAGCAAAAGAGGGGGCCAACTGGGGAGAGGCTGAGCTGAAAGCGGCGGGGCACTGACTCCGGCTTGGAGGGCTGTGCAGCTTACAGGGAACCCCACCGAGCCAATTATCTAGCCATTGGGGTGTGGCCAGGCAGGGTGCTGTGGCCAGGCAGCCAGCAGTTCACAGACTGGCACCAGTCCATGGATCGGCGGTTGGGAACCACTGCTCTACAGCCTTCGCTGAGAGTCAGCTGCTTTTAGCTCAAGCATAGAGGCTCATGTACTAATTTCAGAGGCTCCCAGGTTTGGTTCTGGCTGTTGGCGTTACAGTTGTACATGACTGTTGTGCTGGAATACAGACACAAAAAATCCATTGGGACTGGTTTCCAGTGTGTTTATAAAGCCACTGACACTTGCCTCCTTGCTCTTTGGGGCTTCTCACCACCCTGTCCTGCTGGGCCAGATCTCCTGGTCTCCCCCAGCCAACGCACAGAGCTGAGATCACTGCCCCCCTGAAAAGCAATGCAGACACTGAATCACTTCAGCTCTGAGGAGAATGCACTTTCAGGCATACCATCCAGGAACCCAATCCCCACGCTGATGGCTCCCTAGGTAACAATTATTTACACTGGGCTTGATAGTAAATAAAAGTAATTTTATTACATACAAAGTAAATTACAAATTTAAAATAAGAGAACTAGTTATGCATTTTAACACACTAATGCTAATTGCAAACTTACCCTAAAACTGTTCTTATTTTGGACAAAAACCTCCAAACCAGGGATGATCTTTTTCTCCCTGGGATTTCCAGCTCCTTTAGGGTGTGTCATGCTAGCTAAAGACAAAGAACCTGAAAACTTTGCATCTTTAGTCTCCCTTTTGGGCTGGAATTCTTTGTTTCTACATTCCCCTTTCCATGGAAAATTACCTGGTCAGGCCCTACCAGTTAGAATGGTCACATGTCTTCCTAACACCAACCACTGCTTAGACTTAAAGGACAAAGGTGGCTGTTTACAAGTCATCATGTTGATCACCCAGACATTGCAGTGTTCAAGCATTGGAAACACCCTTGTTGGCTTTTATTTGCACATTTAAAACCATAAAGCAGTCCATACCTATGGTGACCATATTTTCTGAACCAAAATTAGGGACACATTAACCACACTCCCTGGCCCCCATTAGCCACGTCCCTGACCCCCATTAGCCACGCCTCTGCAAGTAACACTCTTGGGGTCAAGATGGACACATGACCAGAAGTAAAAGGTGTCATGTGACACCCCCCCTAAGAATTTTTCCCACCATCCTCCTACCAATAGGGATGAGTTTGGCCCCGACTGAATCCCCCTCATGCAACTATCCTGCAATTGCATTAACCCATTTTGTGTCACATTAATTCGGGGGAGGGGGGGGAGGAGGACGAAGGCTGTGGGAAGTGTTCCCTCTAAGAGTTTCCTCCCATGAGCAGAATGAATTTTGTGTTGTGCACCAGTACTGAATTCACGTGGCTTGTTTGGATGTGCCGCTGTGGCACCCAAGTTATTAATAAGTATCTTATAAACCTTTACCTTTTCCTTCTGCTACCCTGTCTCCTCCCCTTACTCCATCAGCTCCCCTGGTGCCTGCTGCCCCCAACCCCCACCCTCCTCTGCTGTCCTGACTCCTGCCCTTCTCACTGCCCTCAGCCCTCATGGGACCTGCTCCCCTGCACCAGCCCTTCTCTCCCCCCTGTGCCCACTCCTCCAGTAGCCCCACTCTGATCATGTGTAGCTACCCCTCCTCGTCCCCTCTCCTAACACCTCCCTCTACACACCTGCCCTGCCTCTCTCCTCTGGTGCTGGTCCCTACCCTGCAGGTATCTGCCCTTCTGCTTCATCCCCAGAATTCCCTGGCACCTGCACCTTCCCTTACCCCTGCACCCTCCTGGTGCCTCCTCCTTTCCTCACTTCCCTTGCTCCCCTTGCCCTCTTTTTCCCTGATGCTCATCTCTTCACCACCCTCTACCCCAGTTCCCCTCATGCCCCTCTGTGCCCTCTCACACATGACTTTCTCCATCCCCGCCTTTCTTATGCCCACCCCTCCTTTCAACCCTTCTCCCAGCACCTCCCCCTCACCCTCTAGCCCCCAATGCCCCTCCTGTCTCCTCTCCTCTCCCAGCATCACCCTATCCTCTCCACCCTCCCACCACCACTGACACCTGCCCTCCCTCCTCCTGCCCTTTTAATCATTGTCTCCACTTGCCCCCCTGGCATTTGTCTCTCCTCCACCCTGTCCCTGGGTGCCTTCCCCTTTCTTCTCCTGCCCTGCCCCCTCCCCTCCGGACAAGCCCCTTCCTCTCCCACCCTCCTTCCCCCTAGTTTTCTCCCTGCCCTCCCCCACCTTCTGCCTTCCAGTTTGTGGGGCTGGAGTCTGTGGTCAGGCCCTAGAAATCCCGGCAGCCCCGGCCCCAGCTGCTTCTGGGGCAGGACCACTTGCCAGGCCTGGAGCTGGGCCACCCGCAGTGCTAATTTTACTGCAGCCCCCGCAACAGCTTTGGCTCCCATTAGCAGAAGCACAGGGGGGAAGCCCCAACCCCCCAGACCCGGTTTGTGGAGCACAGCTCTGTGAGCGGGTCCGTGCACTGCTGCTCCCCCAGCGGAGTGGGAAGGGGCAGGGGGAGAGAGGGCTGTGCACAGAGCACACCGGCAGAGCCCAAGCGCTCCCTGCTCTGCAGCACTCCAGCCGGGCTCTCCGCGGTCTCTGCCAGGACTCCGGCAGCAGCTCCCAGGAGCGGCTCACTGGCTCCAACCAGCACCCCTCCCCCTGTGGCAGTGGAGGCCGGGCTGGAGGCTGTGCATGGCGGAGGCAGTCCCACAGCGGGAGGGAAGGGCCATGGGGGGGACGTGCCGGACAGCGGCGCGTGCTGCAGGGGAGCTTGGTGCTCCGGACACTGCACACCACCAGCATCGGCCCTGGGTGCCACACAAAGCAACAAGGGAGCCGCCTACGTGCTGGGTGGAGGTGGGGCATTGCTGCTGCGCTGCACTAGGGCTGGGTGTCTGCGAGGGTGTCCCAGAGAGGGGGGGAAATGGGGGTGCTGTTTGTAGCCGGATCCCAACGGGTTTTCCAGGATATTTGCCACCTTTATCAGGAGACTAGGACAGAACCCTTAAATTTGGGACTGTCCTAGAAAAAAAGGGCTGTATGGTCACCGTATCTGTACCCCATATCTCTAATTTTACATACAAGAGTGATACATACATACATACACCAAAGTAAGATATACAGATTCAGCAGATTGTGACATGAAAATTGATAAGTGACATGAGGTACTTTGTCCAAAGCATCTTTGAGTTACACATATTTGTATCCATAAGACAATTTCAGAAAGGCTGGAGGGTTGGAGTCTGTCACAACTGACTTAATTTTAGTTAGGCCATTTGAATCAAGCACAGCCAGTCTGCAATCTTCTACAATAACAGAAGGCTGCTTTGTGGAATGTTGCTTCTCTGTTTTTACCACTTTTTGATTTGTGAGAGTGGCCCACAGTGTAAGTTGTTTCTTTTAGGAGGAGAAATTAATGAAGTGATCAGGTGTCTGTTTAATGCAATCGTGTTTATTTGCACAGAATGGACATAGTAAGAATCAAACAGGTGGGCCATTTCTTTGCTCACAGTTCCAAGCCTTCTTCCATCTAGTACTCTGCCCAAAAAGTTCTCTGTCCTAACTTTTTCTAGGAGCCACACTTCTAGTGCTTCTTGGCAATCTGCTTGGCTTTGGGTTTTTTATGCTTCTTTCTGCTTGTTCTATTTTTGCTTCCTCTCTGACACATGCACTTTCATCAAACATGGCCAGTGAAACCCCTCCACTCAGTTTCTGGCCAGCATTACACGTGAGCTGTGTTTTGGAAGGTGGCACTATTATTTCAGCTATCTTACTCTAAATAGGGGCTTATATGCTTCCTGAATGAAGGGTGTCACCCAGCATTCATCATAATGACACTTAACAGTTGGGTAAAATTCAATCCCATTTCTATCTTGTTCAGAGCTCCATATCTACATCTGAAAGGAGAGAATTATCAGAGAGACCAAATTACCTCTTTAAAGTTAACAGGAAAAAACACAGAGCATATGGCCATGTAAGAATTGTGGATTAAACCCAGTGACATATAAACAAGATGTTTTATTCCTGGGGTTGTCTGATGTATAAAGGAGCCAATTGACTGGATTTTCTTGCCTGAGCCTGAGATTTTGAATGCTAATGTCTGAGTTTTATCAACACCAGCTGAATTCACACAGGTGCTGGACATACAACATCCCCACAGAGCTTCAGAAATACCTGGCCCCATCTACTGTTTATCTTAGCATTAACCCCAGCCAGAGGAATATGCCTAGTGGCCTGTTGGACAGCAGTGATAATGCTAATGGAATTCTAAAAGTATCTGCTTATCCCATCAAGCAGGGCTGCTTTCACCATCCCTCCCAGGACCTTATGGGATTCCTCCTTCCCTTGCAGCACCAGTAGCTATTATTCCAGGCCTCACTGTTTCACTGAGAGATGAAACAGCAGGCAGAATATGAAACACAAAGCTTCCTGAAAAGCAAAGAGCTTCACCCTCCCCCAAGACACTCCTAAAAATCCCAGTCACACATGAAAACCAGCACTCTCATGTAGCAGATCCGTGCCAACCACTGGGCCTTGAGGCCGGCCTCTGCTCCCCTCCTTTGGGTCTTCGGTTGGCTTGTTGGTATGTGAACATTTCATTTCAAAGTGTTCTGCCCCATGAGGAGCTGGGCCATGCTGTTGAATTACAAAGTGAAACGGTGTTTGTGGTGCCAACACCGTAGCTCCTCACGCGTAGGTCAGGTCAGAGTATCTGATGGTAGGGAATGTATGGGGTGGAGAGATGGAAACAGAAGTCTTTTCGCTATGTGTTGGGATCCTTTCCAGGCCTTTGCATGTTGGAAACTATTTCCATTATCAGCCTGCACAAACACTCTTGTTTTCTATCTTCATAAGTTGGACTCAATGGCTGTGTCTAGACTACACCTCTCTGTCGACAGAGAGATAAAGATTAGGCACGTCGAAATTGCTAATGAAGCAGGGATTTAAATATCCCACACTTCATTAGCATAAACATGGCAGCCGCTTTTTTTTTTAAATGGAGCTTTTTCTAAAAAAAAAAAAAAAGGCAATCTAGACGCGGATCTGTCGAAAAATAAACCCTTTTTCGAAAGATCCTGTATTCCTACAGGATCTTTCAAAAAGGGTTTATTTTTCGACAGATCCACGCCTAGACTGCCGGGTTTTTTTTCTATAAAGCTCCGTTTAAAAAAAAAGCGGCGGCCATGTTTATGCTAATGAAGTGCGGGATATTTAAATCTCTGTTTCATTAGCAATTTCGACGTGCCTAATCTACATCTCTCTGTCGACAGAGAGGTGTAGTCTAGACGTACCCAATGAGACTTTTCTGTGACTGCACTTCCAACCTATTCAGTCACCCTGATGATAGAACTGCCAGGATAGCTGGAGCATTCTGAGGTAAGGGCATTGATACCATATGACCACTGAGCCACTGAGCTGAGTGATGCTGACCTGTACCAGCTAAGGTTTTGGCCTGTTTCCAATACTGTAACTTCTAAAATGAGCAGAAATCATGGGCTTTGGGTGGGAAATAAAATGTAGGGATAGATGTTTCATTTTCTGGGAATCCAAATAAAAACCGGAGGTTGGGTACCTCAGAGTACAAAGATTCCCAGTGAGTACATGGCAGCAAGCAGGTTCCCTCTGAGAGCCAAGATTTGTCTTCCAGTCCTGCTGAAGAGAGACAGTTAACATCAGTGCTTCAGCCAGGGAACTTTCTTCATTTGCTGTCTTGTGTGTAGTTAGGATATCCCTTTTTTTCCCCTCCCTAGCATTTCATGGACCTACCCTACAACAAGCACACTAACAGATGGCCACCAGATCAAAGTCAATCAGCATTCTGTATGCTGCATTTCAAGCTCTGAAATTCATCTGGTTCTAGTAAAATATAGCCTGCAACCTTCCTAAAGTTTCAGCTCAACCACAGAATTATATTAAATGTCTAAGCCTTCCCATCCTCACAGGAGATTGAGAGAAATCATAGCACCTATTTAAAAAAAGGCTTGATTAGCAAGTTAATTAGAAAAGATTTAAATGCAGTCATGTACTGGTTTGTCACTGGAGAACAGCATTTTTAATGGAGACTGCAGACTCTTCTTTTGCTTTGCTTACTCCTGAAACTTACAGGAGGGTCACATTCAGACCTGGAGTAATAGGGTCCATTCATCATGACCCCACCATTACCACAGTGCTAGGAATATAGAAAATACTTTGGGTTGTTTAGCTGTTCTGCAAAGTGGATTTTTGCATTGCTCTGGTTTATGGTTAGTATGTCTCATCACTATTATTAATACGTATCCTGAACCAGGTGTTTTTCAAAGAGAGTAAGAGATGGCCTGTGATCTGGAAGGCTAATACTATTCATAGACAAGACAAACAATGGATGGGAGAAAGTAAGGAGTATTCTTTCCATATGGAACAAAAGCCCAAAAGAGATGTAACGTTTGGTTGCATTACTGTAGGATCTAGGAGCCCCAGTTATGGACCAGGAACCTCTCTGTGCTAGGGATGGTACAAAACATAGAGTGTCAGGCTGTGTGTGGAATCTGTAGCCGAAGTGGGAACTGAACTCACTTCTCCTGAAAGTCAGGGCTTTTCTTCACTACTCTGTGGATGGACACTATAATGATCGATCCACTGGTGGTCAATTTATCATGTCTGCTTAGATGTGATAAATTAACCTCTGAGCATGCTCCCGTCCACTCCCGTGTTCCACTAGGAGGAGAAGAGTATTCTGGTGCCCTAGCCACACCTTCCTCTGGAGGGAATTGCGTCTGCTAGGTGCTTGATGCTTCTGTAAAAATAATACTAGCTTCTGAAGCCCACTGATATCCATAACAAAACTCCCATTGACATCAATGGGGCCAAGATTTCACTCGCTATTGTTAAAATCACCTGTGGTTTGAGGAATACAATAATTTTTCTTTTTTCTCTCTCTCTCCTGCTTTAGAACAAATCACACTACTATAGAACCCCTATTCCTATGGCCTGTGAGAGCTGCAGTGCACAGCTCTTCAATTTACTTTTCTAGCTTGAGCTGTGTAACTGGATGGCACAGAGCTGACCAGACAGTAACCTACAGGTTGTACCTCCCTTAACCGGGACTCTCTAGTCTGGCAATACCCATGGTCTGGCAAGACCACAGATGTTCCTGGACCACAAAGCCCAGGTATAGGCAGGTTGGGCCGCAGGGCAGGACAGGTGGCACAGCAGGGAGTTCTGTCCCCTGCAGCCATGCGGTAGTGGGGGCCTGGTAGCAGCAGCCGTGAAACTCTGGCCCTGGCTGGGGAGCTCAGGATGGCAGGGACCATGTTGGGAGGGACCTCCCCTGGTCTGGCAAATCCCTTCTTCGGGGCTGGTCAGGAAAGACAAATGTCTTTCTCACATGGGTTTTATTATTTTAGGATCCAATCCAAGCACTGCAAACTCCAGTGATTCTAGACTTCTAGAGCCTCAGACTTCTTTGCACGGTGATCTCTGCGGTTTCACTGTGATACAGCAAACCTGGAAAGAAAGCTCTTTGGGTTGGCTCTCAGGTGTTTTAGTTAGTACAGCTGGAGCAGCTACTGGTGAAAAGAGAGCTCCTAAGCATGAATGAATGCTTTATTCTGTGCACTTCAGAAGAATTAAGCATAGCCAGGCATTACTGATGGGCTGTGTAGCTTTTCTCGTCAGAACTATTTCCGTTGTCACGTGATAAATGTATCTGACATACCCATGTATGGAGGGCACCTGGTGGCTGGTAGAAGCGACTCAGACGGTACGTATTTAACATATGCACTCCTACTTTTGATACTAGTTTATCCCAAAGCACAAGGTGTTATTTTTCATTCTTCCAGTACAGATACACCCAAATGCCTGTTCAAAATTCGGAGCAGTGTAACTTCCTGAGACAAGATGACGCTTTGGGACAAATCCTGCCCTTCACTGCGCTTGTGCTCCTGTTAGACTCATGGAGGGAGGGAGGATCATTGGGGGTACCTGGGAACATTTGCCCCATTACCACAGTCCTGTCAGTGAATGCCTCTTCCATTGGATCCAAAAGAGCAGCTTCATTTGCTGGTAGCAGTGGTTTGTTCTTTATCCCCTCCTTAGAGTAGCCAGTGTATTATTCATGTCTGCCCTTAGGGGTGGCTTATCACAAGTATCTGAGCTCCACAGAGTTCAAATCCCTCTTTGACTCTTTGGGAGAGTCGTCATAAACATATGAACCTTTTGAGTATTTGAACTCCTGTTGACCTCATACTCTTGAAATGAGCTGTCTCTGACAGGGAGTGTGTGCACAGGGAGAGTGTGCAGCTCCCATGACTGGCCTATATAAAGGATTTGAGCCTACTACTGTTACCATTGAAAGGAGCTAATTAAGAAAAAGAGGCCTGTGTTGTCGGTACAGAGGTCCTGGTTTCTACCCTTGCTATGGGTTAGGGAATTGTTTACACTTATGTTAACACATTTTCCACACATGTTAAATATAACAGAGTTTAATATTCAACACCAAAGTTTCTGTGGTAATTTAAAGTCTGTGCCAGCAAAAGCCAAAAGGATAAAAGCTTTTACCTAGCATGTTGGAATGAAATTGTATGCAACATGCCCTGATCATTCACTAACATAGTTGAGCTTTTCCTATAATTAGGACATCAGAGTTCTGCTCATGTTGGGCCTTCTCTTATGCTTGATGAGAGAACCCACTGTATCATTCCTGCCCTTTGGTCAGTTTCAGAATTCTTTAGTCAGTGAGGGTGGGGATGGTGGGGCCCTTTGGGGTTTGATTCTTTCTGCCCACCTTGTTAAAACATAGCAGGCTGAGTGGAATGCCTTCTGCTTGTAGGTGAGTGGTACTATGACCCCGACAGTCTTCAGACACTGCACTTGGGGCCAAATTGCAACTTCCCTGGAGCCGATGGGGTTTTTGCCATCTACTTCAACAGGATATAGTTGAATGTCTTAAGCTTAGCTTGAGTGGTTCTGCTGTCACTGCTGAGGAAGCTCGGCAAAGCCCTCCTCCCCCCGCCATGCAATCACATTGTACAGAAAGCAGAGGGAGGGTGCAGTTAGACAGCAATGATTTGAGGTTCAGAGCATTTCCTGGAGGTCAGTGGCCCTGTGGGAGGAGTTGATGGCCTAAGGTGCAACCAGGCATCAAGAAATCCAGTCAGTCACTAGTGCCTGAGGATGCCAAAGCAATTGTTGGAAAAGGAAGAGCGAAATCCAAGAGCAGGTGTGTTGTCTCTTTATGGGTGATGCTATTTCACTTGGTGCATATGGAGCATGTGCCCTGTGAGACCTCTCTGGCCACTTGTGCCTGTTTGTGACACATGAGATCTGCTGGGTTCCTGAAGTTGCATATCGCAGAATCCAGGTTCTCCGCTGATGTTCTTCTCCCCTGGAATCAGCTTCTCCACAGTATCTTGGCAGATCCTAGGTGGCTAAGCTTGGGGACACAATGCAGCCTTTCCATCCAGAGCTAATGGTGCACTTCCAGAGTGATTCCAGGGATTTGGCCCCGGGGGTTCCTGGCAGCATGTGAGGGAGGCAGACTACTGTCATAATACAATAAGCAGGGCTTGTCTTGTCTATTCAGATTTAAAATTGCACAGAGCAAGATCTGCACTCTCCCCTAAGTGTATGTGCAGTACCTTGCACAGTGGGGACCCAGCCTCAGCTGGGACCTATGTGCCCAGCTGTAGTTCAGATAAAATGATAGGACTATGTTAAAACCACCTTGGGTGTTTCTAGCATGAAGCCTGTCTATTTACACACACACACACACCCTGGGATATCTGGGAGTATCAGCACAATGCCACTTCGACTCCATCACAATAGGCAGTTTACTTGCACTGATGCATTTTCTCTTTTAACACTCCAGACTGCCTCAGTCCTCCTTGCTCCAGATCAATTTATTTTCTGAGGTAGGAATAAAGTGGTTGCAACTAGACACCAACAATTTCCAGTGTCAGGAAGATGCTACTGATCCTTCTGCCTCTGTTTTACATGTTTTTGCTTGGCCATCAGAGTCTGTTCAAAGTCAACTGCCTTGTGCTTTGATTTAATTTCAATCAAACATATCCTGACAGCTGACTTGCTGCCTGTTATTTGCATGTCACCAGCAAATCACTATTTAGTCATATTATTTTGACAGCCTTCAAAACTCAGTTTCCTGACTCATTAAGTTTTATTAATTGACTTGGAGGGCTTAGTCTATGAAGCCCCGATCCAGATTTACAGAAAGTAAGGTATCTGAGGGCTGCTTTGTTGTAGCTAAATATTCAAAGGAATATTCACACTAAATTTTCAAGACCTGATGACAAAGTTACGTAGCTGGAGGAGGGTTTGGGAACAGGCTACCAAATCTTTTGTTCAAAGTTGCTGGTTCAAATCTACCTTGAACTGATGTTGAGGGAAAGACAACTGATTACATCCAGCCCCTGAGTGGATGGCCTTCATTCTATTTCCTTGTTCATAGGTTCCTTGTTTTTGCTCATAGCTTCTATCCTTGCTGGTTGTCTCAGCAGAAAAGCAAAAGACAGGGGACGTAGAGGTTGAATTCTCCTTACTCCCAAAGATGCTGCCATTCTGAACAGTCAGTGGCATGGAAGCTTCTGTTGCTGCTGTCTGTGCGGCTGCTGTCCTCTGACTACGCAGAATGGGGCTAAAATCTTGTGCAGGATAGAAAATGTACCCCTCCTGGACACAAACTATAGGTTTGGCTTTTGCTGAAGTCTGGTATTGAGATGGCCTTGTGTGGGAGATTGGAGGTGGGGGAGAATGGGCACATGGAGGACCAAGGACTCTGGCCTATACTGGTCCCAGTTACCATGCAGATCTGGAGTCAATGGGTATTGAGGGGACTCAGCATCTTATAACTATGGTTGTGTTTTCAACACGAGCAGCCATTCAAGATGTATTTGGAAGCCCACAGGGAGGGTGGAATCTCCACAGGTCGTAGTTCTGATTCATCCTTAGCACTGTGAAGCCTGTGAAGGGCTGTTTTCATTCCTTAAAGGTTCTGCTTTTGCACATATTCCTCGGGAGATCCATGGTCAAGGTCCATTTAGGGTGCAAGGCAGAAGTGCTTTCTCTGTGACTTCTATATGTTTTTTCTGCACAGCTCTATGTGCTGCCTTTCTAACTTCACCCATCCTACTCTATGGCTCATTTAAGCCCAAGGTTTTCTTTGTGGATCCAGAGTGAAATCCATAACTCTCCTGCCACACACAGAGGGGAGAAAAAATCACAAACTATTCCACACAAGCCTGAAATCCTTTGGCTATTGCAACACATCTTAGCAACACATCAGTCAACATCTCATTATCTGTGAGGACACTTATTATTAATTACAAAATCTCAAGCTGTCACTTTCCAAGACATTGATTTATTTCCTGGAGCAAGTAGATGTGGTCTATGTAGTTATGCAACTGCTCTGGCTTTATCTTCACCTTTAAACCCCAAAGGGCTCTGCCTGTAAGACAGGGCAACTGAAACTTTGCACAGCAGAGCTGGTGCAGCAAGTTACAAAGATATGCACAAACATGCATGCGCACTCTGTCCTTATGTGTGGAGTCTTTACGCTTGTTCTGTACAGTTATGTTGTTTCTGTGTCATTGCATGGAAAATACATGGCTGCTTTGGGTGGGGGAATAACCTTGTAGGATGTTAATTAAAAACCCATCCACAATAAATAAACGTGTGATCCTGCTTCAGCATCTTCCCTGTGAGCAGCGCAGGGGCACTTGTGAGTATTCATATAGGTAGCCTCACAACACTCCTATGGGGCAGAGAGGTAGTAAGCCCGTTTTACAGATGGGGACACTGAGGCACAAAGCAATGAATTGACTGGCCCAGACACCTAAAGCCTGTGATAAAGTCAGGAGTAGAACCTATATCTCCTGACTGCCAGACAGTCCCATTCTTCAGTCAGTTTGTCAGCTATATAAAGGCATATGTCACAATTTCAGGGCAACTGCACCTGTATTTCTCCTCTATGGTCCTCAACTTTGGGCTTCCAGCTCCCAATAGTCACCTCTCACTCCTAGCAGATACCCACATCTCCTAACTGGGAATTTTAAGGCTTGACAGCTCCCTGCCTAGACCATGATATCTCCAAGAAGCCAGACTATCTAAAAGTCCACCTGTACTTTGCTTTCTCCCCAAGGACTATAACCAGGGGATTGCCTGGTTTAGAAGTAGTACAAACACTTGTGCATGTGCTGAACTTTCCAAACATATTAAAACCCACTAAGTCAAAAGAACAACTCATATGCTTAAATGGTCATCACTTTGTTTCCTTGTAGAAACAACTCTATTCACTCAGGCTATGTCTACACTACAGGGTTTTTGCGCAAAAACAGCAGTTTTTACACAAAAACCCGCAAAGCGTCCACACCTCAAGCGCGTTTTTGCACAAGAAAATCTACAGTCAATTGACAGAATAGAGGGCTTGTTGCGGTGTAGGTATTTCTACGAGGCATAACTCCTTTTTGCGCAAGAGTTCTTGCACAAAAAAGTGTGTGTGGATGCTCAACAGGGGTTTCTTGCACAAAAAGAGCCTATCACAAAAAGCACAGGTGCTCTGATGGCCATTCTGTGAATAGCAATCAGAACTTTCTTGCGCAAGAGTGTCCATGCAGTGTGGACGCTCTCTTGCACAAAAGCACATCACTTTTGCGATGTGCTTATGCGGTGTGGATGCGCTTTTGCGCAAGAAGTTTTTGTTGAAGATCTCTTCCGCAAAAAGCTTCTTGCGCAAAAACCCTGCAGTGTAGACAAAACCTCAGGCTACGTCTACAGAGCAACATTATTTTGAAATAACTTGGTCCATGTCTACACAGGAGGCAATTATTTCAAAATAATGTCGAAATAGTGTCAAGCTGGATGTCTTCTTACTCCGACTCCTCTAACTCTCATTGTACGAGAAGTAAGAGAAGTTGGAGGAAGAGTGCTCTATTTTGAAATCAAAGATGTATAGATGCTCCCATTTTGAAATAAGCTATTTCAAAATAAGCTACGCAATCAACATAGCTCAATTTGCACAGCTTATTTCAAGTTAAGTCCTGCTGTGTAGTTGCACCCTCAAAGTTAGTGAGGCTATGTCTACACGCAGCGTTATTTTGGAATAACTGACATTATTATGAAATAACATAGTATGCGTCTACATAGCAGGCAGTTATTTCAACATATTGAAATGATGTTGAGCTGGAGGACTGCTTACTCCGACTCCTGTAACCCTCATTTTACGAGGAGTAACGGAAGTCGGGAGAAGAGTGCTCTTCCTCAGACTTCCTGCAGTGTAGACAGCACCAAGTTTAAATAAGCTATTTCGACTTAAGATACACAATTGACAAAGCTCAATTTGCATAACTTATTTCTGCTTTAACCCTGCTGTGTAGACGTGCCCTGAGTGTTTCTTTTGAATACAGATTTTGGATCAGTGCTCAAGGCCCATGCAAGGTATAAAGCAAAAGTGTTGTCTCCCCTTAGGGTGTGTGTGTGGGGGGTGACTTTGATCCTGGGATAAAAGGTGCTATAGAATTGCAGACGACACTTCATAAATAGTGTTATTCAGGTTTCAGCCTCACGTGCTCCCTATAAAGTACAAAAATAACATTCAGCCCATTTTAGCCCAAAGCAGTTTAAGAAGTAATCTGGCAAAGAGAGAACCCAGCCATTCAGTTGCAAAGAAGAATCCAGAATTCAGTACTCCGTGAACCTTCAGCTAGCCTAGGCTTTAGCTATAGGAGCCCATTCTCCCCAGCTGTACTAAAGCTATGCTCAGCATGACTGGATTGGGAGGGAGGCTACCTTGTCTTGTAACTTACGTCAGCCAGGAATCAGCAGAATGAGACTTGTTCTTGCCACAGCCCTCCCAACCTGGCATACTGCCTCTTGCTCATGTCAAGGCAATCTTCTACTCCCCATTTAGGGCGACTTTAAGGCTTCTTTGTGCACCACAAAGGGGTCTTAACAAAGGCCAGTACCTGACCCATACATTTTAGTTCTGTGCATGGGTGGCGAATTATATGGGCTTGTGGTGCCCATGCTCCAGCAATATTTAGAGCCGGGGGCCCTGCTCCACCAATATTTGGAGCTGGGTCTCTCCCACGGCCCTGCTTGGAGCGGACCCCGGCTCCAGAGCATCTCTCCCACGGCCCCGGCCTCTGCCCGGCCCTGCCATGCGCAACCTTCAATCAGCTCCCCCTTGCCAGCTGCTGCTGCCATGCGCTGTGTGCTCGAACAGGTGGGCGGGGAGACACCCGGGTGTGACGTGACGTCACGGCCTGGCCCGGGACTTTAAAACTGCTGGCGCCGCATGGCTGAGTTGCGGGTTCGGAGTTTGGGGACTTCTGGGGGAGAGCGCAGTCTCCGGCCCTGCAAAGTGGAAGGAAGAAGGTAGGGGAGGGCTGGGAGAGGAAGGGGCTTGTGTGGAGGGGAAGGGAGAAAAAAGCGGAAGGGTGGAAGAGGAAGGGGCTTGTGCGGAGGGGGAGGAGGAAGAAAGGGAAGGCACCAAAGGGACAGGGTAGAGGAGAGACAAATGGCAGGGGCCAAGGGCAGACAATGAGGAAAGGGCAGGAGGAGGTGTCAGTGGGAGGGGACAGGGTGATGCTGGGAGGGGAGAGGGTAAGGGCATTGGGGGCTGGAGGAGGAGGTGCTGGGAGAAGGCTTGAAAGAAGGGGTGGGCATGAGGAAGGCCAGGATGGAGCAAGTCATGTGAGAGGGCACAGAGGGGCATGAGGAGAACTGGGGCAGAGGGTGGTGAGGGGGTGGACACTGGGGAGGAAGAGAGCAAGGAGGGAAGGGGAGGCACCAGGAGGATGCAGGAGTAAGGGAAGGTGCAGGTGCCAGGGGATTCTGGGGGTGAAGCAGAAGGGCAGACACTTGCAGGGGAGGGACCAGCACCAAAGGAGAGAGGCAGGGCAGGTTTGTAGAGGGAGGTGTTAGAAGAGGGGATGAGGAGGGGTAGCTCACATGAACAGAGTGGGGCTACTGAAGGAGTGGGCACAAGGGGGAAAGAAGGGCTGGTGGAGGGGGGCAGGTTGCAGGAGGGCTGAGGGCAGTGAGAAGGGCAGGAGTCAGGACAGCAGAGGGGTGAGGAGTTGGGGGCAGCAGGCACCAGGAGCTGATGGAACAAGGGAGGAGACATGGCAGCAGAGGGAAAAGTTAAAGGTTTAAAAATATTTATTAATAACTTGGGTGCCACAGTGGCACATCCAAACAAGCCACATGAACTCAGTACTGGTGCACAACACAAAATTCAGTCTGCTCATGGGAGGAAACTCTTAGGCTATGTCTACGCTGGCAGTTTCTTGAGCAAGAACATCTTGCATAAGGGTTCTTGTGCAAGAAGTCTTGCGCAAGAACACGTCCACACTGCCATGTGCGAGCTGTGCTTTTGCACAAGAGCATCCATGGCAGTGTGGACACTCTCTTGCCCAAGAAAGCTCCGATGGCCATTTTATCATTATGGGTTTCTTGTGCAAGAAATCCCTGCCGAGCGTCCACACTGCCCTCTAGCACAAGAGAGCTTATACCTGTTAGAAAAGAGCGTAGCTCTTGCGCAAGACACCCTCTCTTACCACGCCATACTGTACATTTCCTTGTGCAAGAGCAGGCGGGCAGTGTGGATACTCTGTGGGTTCTTGCACAAGAACGGCTGTACTTGCACAAGAAGCCCGCGAGTGTAGACATAGCCTTAGAGGGAACACTTCCCCCAGCCTCTCTGCCCCCGAGTTAATGTCACACACATTGGGTTAATGCAACTGCAGGATAGCTGCATGCGGGGGGGTTTGGTGGGGGCCAAACTATTCCCTGTTGGTAGGAGGATGGTGGGAAAAGCCCTTCGAGAGGGGTGACATGACACCTTTTACTTCTGGTCATGTGCCATCTTGCCCCGAGGGTGTTACCTCCAGAGGCGTGACTAACGGGGGGGGCAAGGAGGGGAGCTAACGGGGGCAGGGGGCGTGGCTAATGGGGCAGGGGGGCGTGGCTAACAGGGGTCAGGAGGTGTGGCTAATGGGGCACCACCAAAAATTATACAAACCTGCCGCCCATGGTTCTGTGTCCTTTACACTCTCTCTTAGACATCTGCTGTCCGTAACAAGTCTTCACCTAACTCCTGCTCTCTTCCTGAGAGTTACACAGAGCCACCAATACGAACAGTCCCCTGCCATAGCCTATCTGCAAAGTTACAAATTCACAGGAAGACAGCTGCCAATATGTCCCAACTGATACTCAATCCAGGAGACAACCTAACTGGCCTGCATGTTTACTATGTGCTGCGCTTCTACACAAATGTCTTGTTAAAGACTAAAATAGAAAATGTAACAGTGAAAACCTACCTTATCACCATTTCTATGAAACACTTTGGGCATGTCTACACAGCAGGGCAAAAGTCGAATAAAGCTACGCAACTTCAGCTATGTCAGTTGGGTAGCTGAAGTCGAAATAGCTTTATTTGGCTTTTGGAGCTGTCCACGCAGCAGGAAGTGGAAGGAAAAGCACTCTTCCTTCCACTTCCCTTACGCCTCATGTAATGAGGGTTTTAGGAGTTGGAGTAAGTATTTTGAAATGATGGCTTGCTGTGTAGACACGCTCGTCGTTACTTTGGAATAATGTCAGTTATTCTGAAATGACGCTGCTGTGTAGACATAACCCTATAGTCCCCACATGTGGATTAAGCTTAAATCTTTTCACTTGTTGCTCTGTGCATAGCTCCTTCATGGCAAAGGAAGCAAGTGCCTTCTGCTGGTGGCAAGTGGAAAGGCATGTGTATATCCTCAAAAAGTGTTACAGAGAAAATCAAAAACCTAAAACACGTCAGGTGTTCTTATGTGAAAGTTTCTGGTTTGATTGAGCTTTAGGGCTAAATGATGGAGATAAACTAAGCTGGTTCTTAATAGCGGCCCCCTTTAAGGAACACTAATTTGGCACCCGTTGTCATAGGATGCAGGAATGCATCTCCTTTGGAGAAGGGATACAGCGGTAGCTCTGTCTCCTTTATGCTGCCTGGATTCTGGGCTATAGCAGAGACAGAAATGTGCAGTGTAATGTAGAGCAGCCCCGAAGCTGCTCTAATTTGGAGCATTTCTTCATGAGCTGCCTTGCAGCCCAGAATCCCCACTGCCATGAGAATGGCCCCTAGTCTGTCCTTTCCCATCCCTGGCATGCCCTATGTGCCTGGGAGGGAGGAGGAGCATAGTCATAATGTTCCTTCATTGCAGTAATTCTCTGCCAGTCAGTCCCTTGCAGCTCTTTTGAGGTTATTAGGCACTCTTGGAGTAGTGTATAGGGACCAGGTGCGGTCCAGAGTCTGGCCCAAGGTCACTATCTGCATTCTGTCTATCTTTTAGAAATCTGTCAGTCGCAACCAAACCCTTGGAGACGTTTTGCATCTTTTCCCATCTGCTACTAATCTGTGAATTTTGAATATGCCAAACCACAACACCCATATGGAAAAACTCTATCCCTTATAGTTCAGAAATACTACACATACTATGGTTCTGTGCCTGCATTCCCCCACAACAAATACATCTCCTGCTGTGTAGGACCCAAGCAAGGAGATGTGGGCTGCTGCCTGGAGGAAGCGAAGAGAGAATTATTCTGTATAACTGAGCCCTTGGGATTTCCAGCCATAATAGTATAATAAAGATAGTTGGAAGCTGAGGGACAAATAGATCCTGGATCATCCAGATTCATCAGCTAGTCCCTGGGAATGGTTGGATAGCAGGAGAACTTGTGGAGTGGTTTGACCGCATTCTGCAGGAGAACTCTGCCCTCTGCTGAACTGCTGCGCATAAAGTCGGCTTGCTGTGAAGAAGGCTTAGCCTGCATATGTCAATTTTCTTTCCTTCTGAACCCAGTGACTTAAAGAGAGCTCTTAGCCCACCCCTAGGCTCTGCTAGGCACAAACCTGCCCAAACGGCATTTTAATTTAAAACCAAAACATATTACACATCTAGCATTATATTTTCAAATTAACCTAAGTGACTTAATGAGCCTAAATCCTATTTTCAAAAGTGACCTAGGCTCTTGGGAGCATAAGGTGCTTTTGAAATGGGACTTCACACAAATAACATTAGTTCGCCTTAGCTCAGATCCAGTTATGTGACCGTTGTGCAAGTGATGAATTTGTGTTGGGAACTGTTGTGCTAATGTAGATTAAATAAGTGGGCCAAAGGTATTAGCAGAAGCCAGTCACTGTCCCATATTGCACGGTGTTAAAAACAGTTCAGGGTTTGGTATGTAGAGGCCTTAGCCTGCTTAGTGCCATGGCAAGCAGACCATTAAAATTCATATGAACCTATTATCTTATCTATATATATGTTAGAGAGTTTGTGTGTCTCTCAGACCTTGTGAGTCTGTCCATCTGTCTGTCTGAGCTGTCTTGAAGAGAAGAATCAGAAAAGAAGAGAGAAGAGACAGATAGGAGGGAAGGGAAGAGAGAAGAAAGCTCCTCTAAGTCCCTGTCTAGTGTCCTAGCCATTGGACAACTTGTATTATCTCACAGACTTTCTGCGGTCCTATGAAGCAAGTTGAGTACATTATAAATAGCATTTTAATAGCACCAGTGGATAATTAGAGTTTGAGACCATCTCACTGCCAGTTACCTGGGTACATCCATCTTTGATATTCAACAATGCAAAATTATTCTCAGTATCTAAAATATCAATCTCCAATCTCTGCCTGTTACCACTCTATCAATCACAAGGTTTTAGTGTCGGTAGCCAGTTGTAAAGTAAATGGAATCTAAAATAGTTCTTTCCTAAAGATTGAAGCAGACTTTTTCAAGAGGCTGCCACATATTTTACAAAATTGCCACCAACTCTTTTGTAGTTGCCAAGTTCTTCAAAGACTCTTAAAATGAACACTGTAAAAAGATGTGAGCTGAGATTATAATTTACAGACTAATCATAAATTTTGTGTCTGTAAATTTGTATGAAGTATCTTCAAGACAAAATACTGAAATATTAAAGAATTCCCCTGACTAGGTGCACTGAAGAATCAATACTCTTTCTTTCTGTGCTGGGTTGGCCAAATGACAGTACATCTTTACTTCAATCCATAGCATTTTGCTTTAGCATTAGTTTTAGGATAAGGGATGAAATGTTGCTTCCTGTTTATTTATAGCTTGTTGAAACCCTCCAAAATGCTATCTTTCCAGTCTGAAAGCAGATTAGAAGCACCTTACATGTTTCAGTTAAACTAATCAGTACTTTTCTATTACTCCAAGAATTGGAAACATCTATTTGTTTCTTTCTCTTAAACAAACTTAGAGATGGTTTAAATGTGAACATATCTGTGGGTACATCTACACTGCAAGCTTCTTTTGGAATAAGCTTTTTCCAGAAGATATCTTATCCAGGCCTCCTGGAACCAGATCAGGCAGGGCATCAGGTCAGCAGTTGCTTCCTGGAGCTGCTGCCTGAGGTTATCTGAGATTTGTGCTTAAAGACCCCCTAGCCATTTCTCAAGTTCTTCTGCTTGCTTACCTACCTCTCTGAGGGACAGCAAAGCATTTCCACTGAGTGCTTTGGTTGCCCTGCTTTTGGACATCACAACACACCCTGCTATGAAGCCAGAGCTGCCTCTGGGCATGCGATGGCCCCACATGGCTGTGCTGCAGTTTCTGCAGCAGTTTCTGCAGGCTGCCCTCATGGCCCTTCATGAGCTCAACCCCCCGAGCTCATCATTGAGAACCTCTGCATGTGTGTGGGAGTGCTGCACTTGCAACCGCACCCAGGGCTGGCCCGAGCCATTCGTGCGCCCCGGGCTCCGGGAGCGCGGCGCCACCCCCGGGAGTGGCAGCCCCACACGGCGTCCCCCTACAATGGGGCGCCCTGGGCGGTAGCCCGGTCAGCCCGTAGCTTGGGCTGGCTCTGACCATACCCCATAGTGGAGCGACGCTTCTGAAGGCTGGACACCAGTTCCGACTGGTGGGACCGGCTGGTGATGGAGCAGTGGGACGACCAGCAGTGGCTCCAAAACTTCCACATGAGGAAGGAGACGTTCCTGGAGCTGTGCACCTGGCTCGCCCCTGCCCTCCAATGATGGGACACCCAGGTGCGACCTGCCACCCCCCTGGAGAAACGGGTCGCCATCGCCGTCTGGAAGCTGTCCACGCCTGACTGTTGCCGATCCATGGGCAACCAGTTTGGCATGGGAAGTTGACTGCCGGGGCCCTCCTCATGCAGGTAAGGCATTCTCGGGCTGCAGTCCCTGGAGGGTGGGGGTAGTACTGGAAAGGGGGACCCTAGGGAAAGGAGGGGTTGGTAGTCTGGGGGATGGGGTGAGGGTGGCAGGGGAAGCCCCATACACGGGGGGTTCTGCAGTACCACCCTCACACAGCACTGCCAGGGGAGTAGGCTCCATAGAGGGTGGCTCCTGAGGTATTTGTGGGGGGCAAGGGAGAGGGCTCAGGGACCTCCCAAGGCTCAGGCACCCCCTTTGATTATCTGTTTTGTTTCCTTCTGCAGGTGGTGAGGGCAATTAACAACATCCTGCTGTGCAGGATCATCCACATGGATGATGTGGACCCCATTGTCAGTGGATTTGCCACCTTGGGCTTCCCCAGCTGTGGGAGGGCTGTTGATGAAACACACATCCCCGTCTGGGCCCCCAACCACTGGGCAGCGCAGTCCATTAAGCGGAAGGGATACTTCTCGATGGTCCTGCAGGCCCTGGTCGACCACCACAGGCAATTTACAGACATCTTCGTCGGCTCGTCAGGGAAGTCGGCTAGTCGGCTAGCCAGGGATGTGGGCATGACGCCCACATCTTCCGCAACTCCAGCCTCTACCACAAGCTGGAGGCTGGTACTTTCTTCCCTAAGCGCAGCATCAGGGTCAGGGATTGAAATGCCACTGTGCATCATGGGGGACACGACCTCCTCCCTCATGCTTGACCCGAGCAAGGACTGCTTCAATGGCCGCCTGGGCAGGCCTTCATACAGGCCAAATGTGCCTTTGGCCACTTGAAGGTGAGATTCAGGTGCCTCCTGACCCGCCTGGATGTGGGGAAGCAGAACATCCCCCAGGTGGTGTCAGCAGGTTGTGTGCTCCACAACATCATGGAGAAGAAAGGGGGAGGCCTTCTTTCCAGGGTAGGGGGCAGAGGCCAGCCGGGAGGGAAGGGCATTTGAGCAGCCATGCACAACTGCTATCCGGCAGGCCTATCAGGCAGGGATTTGCATCTGGGAGGTCCTGAGGGAGAGTTTCTCTCAAGGACCCCAGTAACTCTCCCCAGAGGGACCTGTGCCTTGCCCCAATCTGCCTTTCCCATAACAACGCCTCCCTTCCCCCTCCACCCCTCTTCCCAGCAGACACAATAAAAACACCTGTTTGGTTGAGAAAAACAGAACTTTGTGGTGATTTATTTTGGGTAGAAATAATTGGGGAGTAGGGGGGATGAGAACCTGGAAATGGGGAGAAGGCTGAGTACCTTAGAGGGCAGAGGGGGTTGAGAACCTTGGAGGGGGGAGGGGAGGCTCTGAGCTGGGGCTGAGTGGTGCATGACTCGGGTGCTTACTCCCCCTCATGTGTGGGGACCTCTGCAACCTTAGGGATGGGAGGGGATCCAGGGGAGGATAGGGGGATAGGCGGGGGGGGGGGGGGTCTGGAGCGGGGTCTGGCATGGGAGGGGGAGCAGAAGCAGGGACTGGAACTGGAGCAGGATCTGGCTCCAGGTGGGTCAGGAGCTCCCAGACAGTCACACATATGTTGCAGCAGCAGCTCATTCCACACCTGGGTCTGCCACTGCACGTTGTCTGCTGCATCTCCTGAAGGACAGAGACGTGCTCCCTCATGAGGTCCTCCTGGACCCTCCAGAGCCTGCGGCTCCCCCAGGGTTGGGCGGCTGGCTCGGGTGGTGTCGATTGCCCCACAGTCACAGCTAGTGTGGCTGGGGAGAATAATGAGAGATGGTCAGACATCCCTGGAGACATTGTCCCTGGGGCCTTGCCCTCATCTGTGAGCTGAGAGCAACAGTTAGACGCATCCTATGTGTCCTCCTAAACCTAAAGATATATCTCATTTATCTGAGCCACAATGTCTACTGACACAAAGCCGTGGAGATTACTGGAGATTTTGTCTTATACTATTTATTATACATGAGTGATCAGTTATGGGATTGAGTGTGAGCATCAGATCTAGATTCCAATAGTTTTTGTGCATAGGGGAATGCAAAGCTTGATTCTGCAAATCCTTTTGCAAGTTCTTAAGTTTATGCACTGTCAGAAGTCTGTTGATGTCCACCATTCAGTATGTTAAAATGGACAGCTCATAGTGCATATTCATAAACATGTGAATAAGTTTTTGCAGGATCAGAGTCATAAGATTGTGCCTAACTCCTGTGCAAAATGTGAAAGGCTCCTTTTGTCTTTCCACCCTTCCTATCTTGTGCAACCACATGCTGAATAGGCACAACCAAGTCCTTAGCAGGGTTTTAAAATGTGTCTCATCTCGTGGTGTAGTTTTTAAAATATCTCTGTTTTTATTAAACATAAGACACATGATTGGGGAGTGTCCCAATACTCATTTACGAAAAACAAGGTAAAACTAAACAATCGATTTTGAAGTACAGCTCACTTAATTTTCATCAGCCTGTCTCAGTCAGAACTGAACATTACAAGCGACAGTATCTTGATGCTTAGCAGCCTAGATTACACAGCAATTCAGCTATTAAACATACCAGGGAAAGCAAAACAAAAACCTATCACTTGACCTCTAAGAAAATTCACGTGGATTATCAGTAATCTTATGGCTTTTAGCTTCTGTTGTCATTAGAAGGGTGATAGGGACCTCACATGCTCTTAAGCAGCTGTGACATCCTAAGGAGTCAGTTGTAATCATTATATGTTGAATCAAAGCTTTGCAACCTTCTCTAATTGACAGATCTAAACGGGAGATTTGGGTGACTAAAGGCTGTCCGAGTTGTTCCTAATGGAACCCTCCCAAATAAAGCCATGCCAATCTCTAATGAAAATTGCAGTAGGGCTGTAGTTCTCAGTCCATGGCCCATGCTTTGATCGTGCCCCAATCAGCACACCGCTGCAGCCCATGTGACATCCTCAGGGCCATACAGGCAGTATATACATTGCGAGGATGTGGCTCACATTATACATACAGAGCTGCATACGCAGCCCACAACGGCAAATAGGTGGAAAACCACTGTGCTAGAGCAACAGTTGATTCTGAGAGAGAGAGAGTGAGATTGTAGGGGCTGATTTTTTTTTATTTGGAATTTGAACTAAAGCAAAAGTAAAACCTGGGAGAGGAGTCTACTGCTGAGCCAGGAAAGGGAAAACAATATTCTTTGTCAAGGTTGTATTTCACCTTGATACCTCTTCTAAGCGAGTGTAGACCTAACTTACCCTAATGGAAAGTGAAGCTGCTCTGTGCTTTGGAAAGTCAGTGAATTTAGGATTTCAGGAAGTGGTCACCTACTAGTTGATCGTGATTGACTGGTCAACACTGGGCACTCTCCCTGTTGATCACGATCAGCACTTGTAGGCTCCCTGCTCGCCCCAGCCCCATGCTGCCCACCTGTTCCCGGAAGTGGCCAGCATGGTTTTATAGCCCCGGGGGAGAGGCACCTTGGCAAACTGCTCCTGCCTGCAAGCACCATCCCTCACAACTCCCATTGGCTGGGAACAGGAAACTGTGGCCAATGGGGCCTGACATGGGTGGTGCTGGCAGACAGGGTTAGCACATGGAACCACATGCCCCCTGCCTGGAGCGATGGGTATAAAAGGCAGGGGAAGGCACTGCCGTTCCAAACCACCAGTCTGACCCCACCCATTCTCCACCCCCAGAACATCTACTGTAGGTGTATTGCGGGTGGAGTGTTGCTTTCCCATGCTCTTGGGCCTGAGAGGCTTGGGCTGTGCACTGCCCTCCCTCCCCATGCTCTGGACCAAGGACTGAGCCGCACGATGCCCCACCTTCCCATGGTACCCCAGGTGGGAGGGGGCACTTGGCTCTGTGGGATTGGGGACTAGGGCAGAAGGAGCAGTAGGGGCAGGGCTGGGGCCTGGGTCCCTTCACCATCCCCGCCCATACTTCTGCTCCCCTTACCTCCAGGGCCATAGGGATGCATTGGCCTCTTTCAAGAGTGATGTAGGGTTGGGGCAGGCAGGGAACCTGTCCCAGCTTCACGGCTTTGCCAACCAGGAGCTGTTCACAGAAAGTGCTACTGAGCAGGAGGCCACACACCAACTCCCAGCCCCTCCTGTAGCTAGCACTCCATGCCCCCGGCCCTGCATCCCTGCCCTAGCCCTGATCCCCCCTCTCAGAACCAGTCTCCATACTCCTTCTTGCACCTTGTACCTCCTCCTATACCTCAACCTCCTCCACCAACCTAGCAAAATTGAGTGAGAGTGGGGGAGAGCACGCTACAAAGGGAGGGGGAATGGAATGAGCCGGGCAGGGCTTTGTGGGGGAAGGGACAGGCCCTCAGCTAAGGGTCAAGATAGATCTTGGGTTGCCCTTAAATCAAAAAGAGATCTTGGGCATTAAAAGGTTGGAGACCACTGATTTAGGGGAAATGAGAGCTTGATCATTAGACTTCTTGTTGCATGTTCTTCCAGCTCCCTAGACATCAAGAGAAAGATCTACGAAATGAAATGTCAGCATAAAGAGAAACACAATATTTTAAATGTCTTACAGAAGCAATCATAATAAAATCTGAACCTGAGATTTAAAATAGCCTAGAATTAAACTGCAGAGACCTTTATGATTCCCAGACACACAAAGAGAGGGTGCAAAAATTATCCAAAATGCAAAGAGCAAAACACAACTGGGGAACCAATGCCACAAATCATAACTATTCAAGGAAATCTGGGCATTTGCCTATAACCGGGTTACCTGCCAGCCCTGTTTAATTATCAAACTCCGCTGGGAAAAGGTCTAGTGCTCTCTAAGGAGGGCTTTAGAAAGGAGATGGATTTCTACATTAAGTCCTGAAGCAAGTGTAAGCAGGGCCTGAAGAAATAAGTCCCTTACAACTAGCTGGAAGTGGGGAGAGATCCTGGCTGTGTCTATGTAAATATAGTTTTCTACTGCTTTGCTTAGGTTTGTTAAATATTCAACTGATGAAGTGGAGTTTTGCTCATAATCAACTTTGCCAGTGTTGGGTCACAAAATGTGTTAATACTAACCTACTGTTTAACTGGTTAACCATCTAGTTAGAATCTCACAGCTCCAGCCCCGCAGCCCACAGGGCTCCCACCCTTTACCCCTGTGCTGGGGCTGGGGATGCCACCGGCTCCCAACCCATATGCTGAGGCTGCTGCCAGCGCCTGGCTCCGCACCAGTAAGAGTGATGCTTACCGGGTAACCAATTAATCCATTATTGTTTTCACATCCCGAATTGCAATGTCTGTAATTATTGTGGGAATACAAAAAAGAAGGACTGTGCTTAACCTAGCTCAAAAGAGAGAAACACTCTCAGTTTAAAGAATAGTATCAGAGGGGTAGCCGTGTTAGTCTGAATCTGCAAAAGCGGCGAGGAGTCCTGTGGCACCTTATAGACTAACCGAAGTGTAGGAGCATAAGCTTTTGTGGGCAAAGACCCACTTCGTCAGATGCATCTGACGAAGTGGGTCTTTGCCCACGACAGCTTATGCTCCTACACTTCAGTTAGTCTATAAGGTGCCACAGGACTCCTCGCTGCTTTTGCAGTTTAAAGAATGAAACTCTGGACATGTGCATGTAAATACCATTCACTCCTGTTTGCTTGGTTTTGCTAGCTACTCGGCTGATACCATGCTGTTTTGCCCATTGTAATCAATTTGCTTGTTGTGGAGACACAAATTATGTTAACACCAAATGCTGGATTGTGAGATATGATCACCATTGCTTGCAATTATTGTGGGACTACAAAAAGACAGATTGTGCTTAACCAGGTTCAGAAAGAGAGAGACACTGTCAGTTTAAAGGGCCTTGAATGGACAAGGGCTCCACTGCCAGAGTTCTGTGAGGTTAAGAGGGAAGGGCAGGACTCTGAGTCAGCAGGCTACACGCCCTCCAGGCGTTAGCTGTAAGACTGCTTCCACCTGTTTCTCCCCACTCTCTTAATGGGACAGCTAAAATAGCCTTCATAAGGAGTCTCTTTTATTATTTGAAAATTATTCCAGCAGATGCTGAAATTTCTTGTGGCTAGACTGAGTTTTGGGCCAAGAGCTGAAATCACTGGGTTTTGCCCAGAGCCAAACCCACCACAGGCAGGAGAGAACAGTGAGCTGATGGCCAACAGTGTAGCAGGTGGAGAGATGTGACGAGTGGCAGTGGCACAAGGAGTGACCAGCAGGGTGACAGCGGAGAGGCATAATGAGTGGTCAGCAGAAGGGTGGTAGAGAGGTGACATGAATTGCTAGCAGGGAGGCAGGAGAGAGCAAGTGGATGGCGAGTGACCAGCAGAGGGAGTAAGATGCCTCTTTACCTCTCCCCACTCAGGATGGGAGGAGAAATTTGTGAAGGCACTTCTGAACTCTGGGTCTGCACTGACCCAGGGCAACAACTGTGAGTGGGGTGCAGCAAAGGGCTGGGCATGTGAGGGGGACATTTACATTGCTGGGCTTAAGAACTTGAGAGGAAAAGGACATTGCCCAGCCTACTTGGGATGGGACTGAAACTCGTGGTTTTGTTTATGAACTCTGTGATATTTTCCCAAATTAATGCCAAGTTACTTCGCTCCCTTTTATTGAAAGTTTCTTTTCTACACTCAGACTCTGTGCTGGCGAGTGGGGAAGCACTGCCTCCCAGAGGCGCCCTGGGGTATTGTGTGAATTTCCCAGGTTACTGGGTGGGAGCTCGATCCAGTTCTGCATTGGATGAATGGAAAGGAACTCCTAGATATTGAGCCTGGCCCTGGCTGTTGCTGGATCCACCTAGCAGAAGGGTTACACAGGGACAACGTAGGAAAAAGTGTGTCCTCCTCTCAGCAGGGGGAAAGCCTCTGAGAGCTGCAGGCAAGCCACGGGAAGGGAGGCGAACTACTTCTCATTTTATTGGTGTGCCTATATTTTCTGTTTGAAGAATAAAACTGTGCCTGGAAAAAGGTTTGGTGTTGCAGTGGGAGGGGCAACTGAGGGGTGGGAGAGGAAGGGGCTTGTGCTGAGGGGAGGGGGACAAGTCATGAGAAGAAAGGGGAAGGCACCAAGGGACAGGGTGCAGGAGAGACAAATGCCAGGGGGCCAAGTGGAGGCAATGAGGAAAAGGGCAGGAGGGGAGGTGTCAGTGGAAGGGGGGACAGGGTGATGCTGGGAGAGGAGAGGGTAAGGGCATTGGGAGCTAAAGGGGGAGGGGAGGTGCTAGGAGAAGGTTTGAAAGAAGGGGTGGGCATGAGGAAGGATGGGCATGTGGGCGGGGATGGAGCAAGTCATATGTGAGGGCACGGGGCATGAGGGGAATGGGGGCAGAGGGTGGGCATCAAGGAAAAAGAGGACAAAGGGGGCAGGAGCAGTGAAGGAAGGGGGAGGCACCAGGAGGGTGCAGGTGCCAGGGGATTCTGTGGGTGAAGCAGAAGGGCAGACACCTGCAGGGGAGGGACCAGCACCAGAGGAGAAAGACAGGGCAGGTGTGTAGAGGAGGTGTTAGGAGGGGATGAGGAGGGGTAGCTCACATGATCAGAGTGGGGCTACTGGAAGAGTGGGAACAGGGGAGAGAAGGGCGGATGGAGGGGGCAGGTCCCAGGAGGGCTGAGGGGAGAAGGGCAGGAGTCAGGACAGCAGAGGAGGGTGAGGGGTTGGGGGCAGCAGGCACCAGGGGAGCTGATGGAACAACGGGAGGAGACATGGCAGCAGAGAGAAAAGGTAAAGGTTTAAAAATATTTATTAATAATTTGGGTGCCACAGTGGCACATCCAAACAAGCCACATGAACTCAGTACTGGTGCACAACACAAAATTCTTTCTACTCGTGGGAGGAAACTCTTAGGCTATGTCTACACTGGCGGTTTCTTGCGCAAGAACATCTTGCATAAGGGTTCTTGTGCAAGAACGCTTGCGCAAGAACACATCCACACTGCCATGTGCGAGCTGTGCTTTTGCATAAGAGCATACATGGCAGTGTGGACGCTCTCTTGCCCAAGTAAGCTCTGATGGCCATTTTAGCCATAGGGGTTTCTTGCGCAAGAAATCCCTGCTGAGCGTCCACACTGCCCTCTTGCGCAAGAGAGCTTACACCTGTTAGAAAAGAGTGTAGCTCTTGTGCAAGACGCCCTCTTTTACCACACCGTACTGTAAATTTCCTTGCACAAGAGCAGGCGGGCAGTGTGGCTGCTCTGTGGGTTCTTGCACAAGAACGGCTGTACTTGCACAAGAAGCCGCGAGTGTAGACATAGCCTTAGAGGGAACACTTCCCCCAGCTCTCTGCCCCCGAGTTAATGTCACACACATCAGGTTAATGCAACTGCAGGATAGCTGCATGCGGGGGGATTTGGTGGGGGCCAAACTAATCCCTTTTGGTAGGAGGATGGTGGGAAAAGCCCTTCGAGAGGGGTGACATGACTCCTTTTACTTCTGGTTATGTGTCCATCTTGCCCTGAGCATGTTACCTCCAGAGGCGTGGCTAATGGGGGCCGGGGACGTGGCTAATGGGGCACCACCAAAAATTATACTAACCTGCCGTCCATGCATGTCAGCCCCAGGATATTGGAGAGAGAAGGTAAATGAGGTAGTTAGTATGCCTTCCGCCTCTTGATGTGCCCAGACCAGAGGGTAAAGAACATCGCAGAGAGCACCCTGTGAGAGGTAGTGAGAAAATGCATCACCAGGGCTGCCGGCGCTCAAGACACTGCCACGCACCTGATCACTGGAGGCCGAGTTCGGGAGAGAAGGGGATTGTCTGTCATCCCTGCGGTCTTGCGCCTGCAATGCCACAATCTGCACGGGCAAGAGAATTGGGTGCCACTGGACATGGTATGAGAATCAAGAATCATAGAATACTAGAACTGGAAGGGATCTTGAGAGGTCATTGAGTCCAGTCCTCTGCCCTCATGACAGGGCCAAGCACCGTCTAGACCATCCCTGATAGATGTCTATCTAATCTGCTCTTAAATATCTCCAGTGATGGTGATTCCACAACCTCCCTATGCAATTTAATCCAGTGTTCAACCACCCTGACAATTAGGAAGTTTTTCCTAATGTCCAACCTAAACCTCCTTTGCTGCAGTTTAAACCCATTGCTTCTTATCCTATCATCAAAGGCCAAGGAGAACAATTTTTCTCCCTCTTCCTTGTGACACCCTTTTAGATACGTGATAACCTCTATCATGTCCCCTCTTTGTCTTCTCCTTTCTAAACGAAACAAGCCCAATTCTTTCAGTCTTCCCCAGGAGCTCATGTTTTCTAGACTTTTAATCATTCTTGTTGCTCTTCTCTGGACCCTCTCCAGTTTCTCCTCATCTTTCTTGAAATGTGGTTCCCAGAACTGGACACAGTACTCCAATTGAGGCCTAATTAGCGCAGAGTAGAGCGGAAGAATGACTTCTCGTCTCTTGCTCACAACACTCCTGTTAATGCATCCCAGAATCATGTTTGCTTTTTTTGCAACAATGTCACACTGTTCATCCATATTTAGCTTGTGTCCACTAGGGCCCTAGATCCCTTTGAGCAGTATTCCTTCCTAGACAATCGCTTCTCATTCTGTATGTGTAAAACTGATTGTTCCTTCCTAAGTGAAGTATGTTGCATTTGTCCTTATTAAACTTCATCCTATTAACCTCAGACCATTTCTCCAGCTTGTCCAGATCATTTTGAATTATGACCCTATCCTCCAAAGCAGATGCAACCCCTCCCAGCTTGGCATCATCTACAAACATAATAAGTGTACTCTCTATGCCATCATCTAAATCATTGAAGATGTTGAACAGAACCAGTCCCAAAACAGACTCCTGCAGAACCCCACTTGTTATGCCCTTCCAGCATGATTGTGAACCATTAGTAACTACTCTCTCAGAATGGTTATCCAGCCAGTTATGCACCCATCTTATAGTGGCTCCATCTAGGTTGTATTTGCCTAGTTAATTGATAAGAAGATCATACGAGACCGTATCAAATTCCTTACTAAAATCTAGTTATACCACGTCCACTGCTTCTCCCTTATCCTCAAGACTTGCTACACTATCAAAGAAAGCTATCAGGTTGGTTTGACACTATTTGTTCTTTACAAATCCATGCTGGCTGTTACCTACTACCTTATTTTCTTCCAGATATTTGCAGATGAATTCCTTAATTACTTGCTCCATAATCTTTCCTGGCACAGAAGTTAAACTGACTGGTCTGTAGTTTCTGGGTTGTTCTTATTGCCCTTTTTATAGATGGGCACTATATTTGGCCTTTTCTCGTCTTCTAGAACCTCTCCAGTCTTCAGTGATTTTTCAAAGATGATAGCTAAAGGCTCAGTTACCTTCTCAGATAGCTTCTTGAGTATTTCAAGATGCATTTCATCATGCCCTGGTGACTTAAAGACATATAACTTTTATAAGTAATTTTTAACTCGCTCTTTTTTTATTTTATCTTCTAAACCTACCCCATTTCCACTAGTATTCACTATGTTAGGCATTTCTTCATCATCAGACTTCTTGGTGAAGACTGAAACAAAGAATCATTAAGCGCCTCTGCCATTTCCAAGTTTCCTATTATTGTTTCTTCCTCTACACTGAGCAATGGGCCTACCCTGTCCTTGGTCTTCCTCTTGCTTCTAATATATTTATAGAATGTCTTCTTGTTACCCTTTATGTCTCTAGCTACTTTGAGCTTGTTTTCTGTCCTTGCTTTTCTAATCTTGCCCCTTCATACCTGTATTGTTTGCTAATATTCATCCTTTGTAATTTGATATAGTATCCACTTTTTATATGATCCCTTTTTTATTTTTAGACATGCAAGATCTCCTGGTTGAAGCAAGGTGGCCTTTTGCCATACTTTCTATCTTTCTTATGCAGCGGAACATCAGGAACGTCAGGAGCTGAGTCCTGATGCCAGCAAAACCACACAAAAAACCCACTACTGTCATGCCACCAGCCAGGACCATGCTTGTAAGGGTCCTTAAAGAAACCACCCGCTGCCACTACATGGACAACTTGAAGAAGAAGCCAGACCAGGGTAAGGTCTTCAAAATGGCCAGCAAGTGGGACATGAGCAACCTCTTCGTCCATGGGGGCAGCTTTTCACCCATTTTGCGAACTGGCAATTTGTCCACTGGGCCCGCGTCAACTGTGTCCCCCTCAATGGAGCCAGCCATCACAGTGACCATGACAAGAGGTGCAGGAGGTGTGGGTTTGACAACAAGACCCTGCCCCACATCCTGTGCAGTTGCCAGGTTCACTTCAGAGCCTGGCAACTTCACAACACCATCCAGGACTGGCTAATGAAAGCCCAGCTGCCAACCCTGGGCAGCGTCATTCTGGACTCCATCATCTGTGGTACAGACAGCCTCCTGGGACCGGACATCATGGTGAGCAATGAGGAGACAAAGAGAGTCATTATAGAGGACATGACCATACCCTTTGAAAACCAGACCCCAGCCTTCCATGAGGCTTGAGCACAGAAACTGGACAAGTATGCAAAACTGACAAACACCTTGAAAGACCAGGGCTACAATGTTTTGATCCAAGCCAAGTGAGTGAGGGCCATAAGTGTGTAGGACCCTCACAGCAAGCCAGTGCTGAGAGCCTGAGGCATCAGGAGAAAATACGCCAGCCTTATGAGATGGTTGATGGTCACGGGACATATACACTGAACATTTCAAAAGCCAACTGCCAATACCAAGATGCATGAAACTGATGAGGAGAGATGTGACAAAGTCACCCACTGAGGGGGGGGGGGGGGGGGGCACAGCCAGGGGCTTCACCCTCTATTCTTTCCCCACAGGCTATGTATTTTCCTGCAGGTGCTAAGAGGATGATAAGGGATATATAAGACCACTGTTAACACTCAAGAGAGGGATCTTGGAGCCATTTTGGATAGTTCTCTGAAAACAACCATTCAATGTGCAGCAGCAGTCAAAAAAAGCAAACATAATGTTAGGAATCATTAAGAAAGGAATAGACAGAAAGACAGAATACTTTATTGCCTCTATATAAATCCATGGTACACACACATCTTGAATACTGCATTCAGATATGGTCACCTCATCTTAAAATATCTTGGCATTGCAAGTTCAGAAAAGGGCAACAAAAATGATTAGAGGTTTGGAATGGCTGCCATATGAGGAGAGATTAATAAGACTGGAATTTTTCAGCTTCGAAAAGGAACGACTAATGAGGGGTATGATAAAGGTCTATGAAATCATGATTGGTATAGAAAAAGTGAATAAAGAAGAGTTATTTACTCCTTCCCAAAACATAAGAACTAAGGGTCACAAAATGAAAATAATAGGTAGCAGGTTTAAAACCAGAAAGAGGATGTATTTCTTCACACAACATACAGTCAGCCTGTGGAACTCTTTACTAGAGCATGTTGTGAAGACCAGGACTTTAACAGGGTTCAAAAAAGAGCTAGATAGCCATTGATGTACCTGACCTCCATGAATCTGTTAGCCAGGATGGGTAGGAATGGTGTCCTTAGCCTCTGTTTCTCTGGAGGTGGGTGACAGGGGGCGGAGCACGCGAGGATTATTTGTTGTGATCCCTCCCTCTGGGGCATCTGATATTGGCCACTGTCGGCAGACAAGATACTGGGCTAGATGGACTTTTGGTCTGACCTAGTATGGCCATTCTTATGTTCTTATGGAAGAGTTGAGAGAGAGATTTTAAAAACTCTGCTTTTCTAGCCAACGAGATGTCTTTCCTCGGGGTCACCAATAGGGCGAGGGGCAAAAGGGACAGCAGCCCTAGAGCCCAGTGATTTAAATTAGTACCCAGTGGAGGGAGTAGGAATATAAACTGTCCATCAGCTTTTTAACCATTATGTCATTGAAACCCAGTGGTGAAATGACTGGCAACTTCTAGCGCACTGGTGCGCTCACCACCACCACCATTTCTGGAGGGAGCTGAATCTGTGACAGCAATAATATGAAATTGATCCAAAAAAAAAAAGCCTATTGTAGACAGAGCCAAGAAGTCCAGAATAAACACAGCCTTAGACTGGAAATGCAGAACTGTCAAATCTCATTGTAGGTTTCCTGATGCTGACAAGTTAAACAATTTTTTAGCTGCAGGGTACATCACCCCCTGTGAAATAGTTTCTTTCTTCAAACCCTCAATACCACTGACCTGAAAGGGAGAATCATGCCTTGATTTTACGGGCATATCAGCAGGTCTAATGAAAGAAATGCTGTTGCTAGTTCCCAGCAGGCCTGGAAAAAATGGGCTCCATTCTTCATATACGTTTTGCTCTCCAAATGCTGGGTCCTCTGACCTTTATCTTGATCTTTAATAAGTAGTGAATAGAACATAGGCACATGTATGAGGATGTGTCAGTGCTCATGTCCCTGCACAAACTGGAGTTTAAATAAAAGGTCTTGACAAGTCATGGAGGGTTTCTGGCCCATGTCTGAAACCTTTGTTTTGCCCTGAAAAGTATAGCCTGTCCCTGTGACTTGTAGGTATTCCAGTCTTTGTTCTTTGCAGTCATTTTGTCTAAGTTGAGCAGAAGAGATTTCCAAAGAACCCTAATTCTTTTAAGTACCCAATTCCCACTGAAATGTACTAGGAAAAAAGCACCTAACTATCCGAGATCCCCTTTGAAAATCCCAGCCAGTATAAACAAGAGGTGACATGGCCAGTCATGGCATCCTGGCTAAAGGCCATTTCATAAATTAGTACTGAAAAGTAATGGATTTGCTAAGTATATTGTTGGTAAAGATGACAGAATGTTCTAGGAACTGATCTGACAAGGTGCTGAGCACTTCCCGTAGTGAGCTAAACACTCTGGATTTCTCAACAAGCAGTGGGAGCCAAAGAACTTCAGCACCTAACCACAAACTATGGGCCGAATCCTGCAATATTTTACTTTCAGAGAATTAGGTCAGCTCACTTGCATATGTGATTTGCTTACAGTAAATGAGCTTTCTGGGAAGCATGAGATGTTATAGATGTATAGAGCTCCTGCCAGGTGATCTCAGTGTACAAATTCAGAGCAAGGTCAAGCAGACCTGTTTGGAGATATTACTGTTCTAAAAACAAATACTGACGTTCTCAAATATCCCACTGCAAGACAAACAGCGACTCAGGAGGCTTTTTCCAATGTGCTATCCTTGGCATATGTTCCTGTACTTGGAGACTACATTCTGTTTCATTAGCAATAAGAGATGCATCAGGCAAAATTGTAGGAAAGAGATCTTTACTGTGCTGCTCAGAGGTAGGGTTGCCAGATGGTTTCAACAAAAATACTGGACACACTTGACATGACATCACAATCTACATTACATCTTATTTAGAAAATACCGGACATTTATATTTTCTTTATTTGTTTCCCGAACAGAAAGCTCAAATACTGGACTGTCCGGTTCAAAACCGGACACGTGGCAACCCTACTCAGAGGCCAGTGTTATATTCTGAAAAGTATGTGTCTCTCTCCTAACAGCCTTGAGCCAGCTTCCATTCTTGAGCCCCTAATGTGGCACCAAACTAGGTTGCTCCTAAAACCTGAACTCCTTTCTCCAGTTCCACTTGCAACCCTTCTGCCTGGTGGAACCACCAGCAATCAGCACTGAGTCCAATATCTAGTGGTTCCTTTTCAACATCACAACATAAAACCAACTCGAGCCCCCACTCAATAACGTGGGAAATTCACACCACCCTGGAGTGCCTCTGGGAGGCAATACTTCCCCACTCGCAGAGTATGTCTACACTACAGAGTTTTTTTGGAAAAACTTCAATTACGTCCACACTCCAATCGCCTGCTTTCGAAAGAAAATCAAAAGAACAGAGGGGTTTTTCCGACATTGGTAAACTTCTTTCTATGAGGAAGAAGCCTTTTTCCGCAAGAGCTCTTTCGGAAAAAGGCGTGTGTGGATGGGGAAGAGGGAGTTCTTTTGCAAGAAGAGGAAAGAGGAAAAAATACAGGTGACCTGGTGGCTATTCCACCCATAGTAATCAAAGCTTATATGTGAGATAGCATCCATTCAGCGTGGACTCTATCTTTCGAAAAAGCAGATTGCTTTTTCGGTGTGCTTTGGCAGTGTGGATTCTCTCTTTAGGAAGAAGTTTTTTCAGAAGATCTCTTTCGGAAAAGCTTCTTCTGAAATAAGCCTACAGTCTAGACATATCCACAAAGACAGAGTCTGAGTATAGAAAAGAAACTTTTAATGAAAGGTGGAAAGCACCCAACATTAATTAGCAAACATGCCATAAGCAGGATTCAAAATCATAAAACTATGCGCAGGACACCCACCCCAGAATTCATGACGCAGGGCCTTCTACCTCATATTCTTGAGCTCTACAACCAAAAGTTCCTTTTCTGTGTCCTTCTCTGCTCCCTCACCATACCCCAATCACAGCAGTTATCCTTGATCAGTGAGGGTCAAGGGATTCAGAGGTGCATTTGTGTGAGTCCGCCTCCCACCCAGGTTCTATATGTGGAACCCCATCAGGGTTCTCTATGTGGCCTGCAAGATATTTTTTTTACCACTGCCAATGAGCAAAGTTACCAGATTCCACCGGCTTCTGTCCATGTAGTTTTTTTCCCTATCAGTATTGCTAAAGTGACACGCATATAAAGCAAGGGTACGTGAAGTGAGGTGCATGCTGATTGCACACCACATTGACATTGAGAGCTGTGCGCTACCTCCACATCCAAACAAAGCGCTGCTATGGTTCAATTGGCACAGACCACAAATTCTAGGTATGCAAACACAGTTAGCAAAGCTGTCCTATCCTGGGAGACCGTCTTCATTACAACAACCTTACAGCCCACTGAGCTGAAAGAGCACTCATGTGGGCCACTCACTAGCGTAAGTTGCCCATCACTGCTGTAGAGTCTAGAAGCCCTATTTCAGGCTCAGGCACTTAGCTAAGCACAGTATGAACAAAGAACAAAAAGACTGTCCCTGCCCCCACCAAGCTTATAGCTTCTTTTTTATCCTCTCATCTGCAAATAAAACCTTGGAACCATCCCCGGTTTTTTCAAGGACAGTACAAAGAAACCAACCTCACTCCACAAAATGGGACTTCTCTGGGCATTTTCAGAGCTCTCTCTTTCCCCTCCCATGCTGTGAGCAATTCGTTAACATCTGGCAGCTATTACCCCACTTATTGTACAGTGCAGGGCCCAAATCCTGGCCTTCGCTGTAACCCTGCATTGAAGCTGATAGCTTGAGTGAAATTAACTGAGAAAAGAATTTAGCCCCATGATCTTCTAACTAATGATTATTGTTACCAGATAGCAAAATTGTTAAAGCCAAACAGAATAGTCTTGATTGCAATTTTTAATATTTGGTTCTAGTTTATACTTGATGTAGTTCTGTATCTCATCTCAAACACACTGGGGTTACATAGGACCCATGACAGCTATGTGGCTAGTATCTATCAGGGTGTGTCTAGACTACAGGGGTTTTTGGAAAAAAGTGGCCTTTTTTCGGAAAAACTTCCCCTGCAGCTAGACTGCTGCCACGTTCTTTCGAAAGTAAATCGAAAGAATGCAGCAGTTTTTTCGACTGCAGAAAACCTCATTTTACGAGGAAGAACGCCTTTTTTTGAAAGTGCTCTATCCAAAAAGGCGCTATGTAATAAACTGTGCTTTTTAGAAGAGAGCATCCAGACTGCCTGGGTGCTCTCTTTCGAAAAAGTGGCTTGCTTTTTCGAAAGTACTGGTTGTAGTCTAGACGCTCTTTTTCGAAAGAGGCTTTTTTGAAAATATCTTTCGAAATAGCCTCTTTTGAAAGAGGCTTGCAGTCTAAACATAGCCTCAGTGATGGATGCATTGTTAATAATTATTAAATGAAAATGTAGTTAGGTGAAGCCAGCTGTAGGTTGTACTCTTGTGGTTATATCAGCCCGGATTCTGTTCTTATGTATACCATTGTGAATCTGTAGCACACATTCTACTGAGCCACATTCTAATCTCAGTGACACGGGTTTAAACAGGAAATAATTGGGTTGACATCATTAGAGGTGTTGAGGATTTAGTTTGGCATAGCAGGGAACAGAAATAGTTCCATTATGTGTCTTGTCACTTCAGATTTTAGAGCAGAAACATTCTTCATACTGAATTGGATGGATAATGGTTTTTATGGTCCCCCTTCATATCGCTGACCCTGATGCAGCACCCATCTTCCAGTATGACCATTCTTATGTTCTTATGTTCTATCTTTGCTATTGTTTATCCCCTTTTCAATTTAATACGCTGTAAAGAGAAAGAGATGGTTGCATTTATCACTGTTTATTAAGAGGTGATTTTTCAAAGGCACTGAAAGTTAATGTGGGTTGGGTAATTCACCGCTGTTTGTGGCTTTGAAGATATCCTCTTGTATCATTACTAGTTGAGCCGTCACATGGAGCTCAGGGAATCTGAGACAAATGCAAGACAAAGAGATCATCTTCAACCACCTCCACCTTCCTACAGGATCCACTGCCTAGCCCCATAATTAGCTGATCCTTTAAACCACACAGCCACCTCCACAGGCATCATGCCAGGTTCCATCCCATTCTACAAGAAAAACTAGTCGGACATACAAAAGGCCTTTGTGTAACATTTGTGCCACCTACTGTTTACCAGGGAAACCAAATCATTGCACTGCTGAGTTAGTTTATGAGGAGGTCTGATTATTGAACACTGCCGTGTTAGGAACTGGTCCAGATTAAAGCTGAAATACTGAACACCTCTAGCATTTTGTATTGTGAGGCGGAGCCATGACTGCCAGGAGTCCAGTTCTATGTGCAAAGGGAATTTAGTTGGCTGTACATAATACTGATTTATACTCCCATTTATGAGGCTCCTCCCAAGAGTTTTGCAGACATTGAGCTTTTCAGCACCCTGCCAGTTACATTTTAGTCCCACTTTACACATGGAGAAACTGAAGAATAGAGAGGATAGGATAGACCTTAAAATGATTCTTTTTGGATATTTTGGTCCATCAGTGCAGAAGATAACACCTAAAGTTCAAGTAGGTCAAAACTGAGGGGAGAAGGGAGGGACAAAAACATCTCTTTTTACAAAAATTTGCTCCCTTTATTTTTCATTTGGCTACACAATAGGTGGGAACTATTCAAATTTGTAAAAATAAAGGGAAAAGGCACATTTACATTAAACTTCCTGGGTGTGTCTGTGCTGAATCCTCCCTTTTCTACTTCCAAGGATATCTCCCTTACCAAGGATTGTACATTTCAGGATTGAAGGCCCAACTGACCATATTTCCTTTTTCACCTGTACAGTTGTTGTGCTACATTACTAGGGAGTAACCTTGAATCTAACAGCATTCCTGCATTTGCTGCAGGATGATTCAAATGTCAGTTCATTTGTCTTCTGGCAGGAGTTGCCTAAGAGTCAGCTTCCTGGCCCGTTCAGCCCAACCTGCTGTGTCAGTGATGCTGTTTAGAGCAAGCTGCTTAAAAAGAGCTGAGATAAAACAGAAAGGAAGTATGCTCTAATAGACTGGGGCTATGTCTATACTACGAGGTTTTTCCAGGATACTGGAGGTATCCCAGAAAAACTCCGCCGTGTCCAGGGAATGCATCTGCTCTTCCGCTTTTTTTTGTGGAAGAGCAGATGCGCTCTTTTTTAAGCCTTGTCTTCCTCCTCCCATGAGGAAGAAGGGCTCTTCCGAAAGAGGAGGCTTTTACGAAATTTGGCCCAGTGTACCTTTTTCCGAGAGATCCCTGTAGTGTAGGCATAACCTCGCTCTCAGGCCTTGGGGTTCAATTGCTGGCTCTGCCACTGATTCAATTTGTGGCCTTTAGCCAAGAAAAGTCACTTCTGTGTGCTTCAGTTTTCCTATATGTGAAGGAGAAGAAATAATATTTTGCTGCCTCACAGGGATGTTGGGTGAATTAATCAGTTACTGTTTCTGAAATGCCTTAAAGATGAAAAATGTAAGAGAAGTGAGATCTATAATAATTGTTCTCCAGTTGCTAAGAATGTTCTGGTTTGCTGAAGTGCACACAGGGTCAGACGTACAAAGGTATTTAGGTACCTTGTGGGATTTTCAAAACTATCTAAGGAAGCAAGGTACTTAATTCCCATTGCAATCCCTTATGGTGAAGAACCAGCCCTACTCAATGGTTCCCTACCTCTCCGCCTGCCCTCTTGCCAGGTTCTCAGGCACCAACTAACCATGCATTGATTACAATTAGGCAGAGATGTTCAAAATCAAAATTAGTAGCGGGACAAATATGCAGCCAGGGCCAATAGGATCTACAAAAGGGATGAATTTGATCCTTTAGAGTTAAGTCTGCAAGAAGTGGAATAAAGTGCTTTGCCTTACCTGGGAAAATATCCTTTGTGAAATAGAAGGATGGAGAGGAGATGAGAGGAGAGTGCAGATCTGTATCTGCTTGATACAGTGCTGCTATCTAGCCATCCAGGTTCTTCTGTTGGTCCATTTCATCTAGCACCTGAGCATCATCCCAGTATTTAAGCATGTGTGAGTGCTATGGAGTGTGTTTGTGTGTGCTAGGATAACTAGACTTCCTGATTTTATAGAGATAGCCCTAATAGTAGGGGCTTTATAAGATAGGCACACTCAGCTCTTACACACTGTTGTGTGTGCATCCACGCATGCAAGGGCGTGCCCAGTTGCATGTGCATTCACACCTACTCAGGTGCACGCAAACTTGGGAGGGAGAGGACACCCAGCTCTCAGGCAGGTGTTTGCACTCAAAAGCATGCCAGGTGTAGCAACACAAATAGCAGTCCTCCAATTTTGTATCAAGATGTTTTCAAAAACAAGCATTCACATTTCTGCATCGATACAGAGCTATAAAAACTTGTTTCCTCTATGGATATAATATGCACAGATTTTGCAATTGTATTATTCTAATCAGTGACTGTTTTTTTGATTGGTTACCTGTGGAATTTACTGTCAAGGCTGTTTCCCACTCTAGCACTCCAAGTGCTGAAGGTGAGGGCCCCCAAGACAGGCTTGTACATAGAGGGGATGCAAAAGGAGTGAAAACCTCCCAAGGTGAAGGCAGGAGAGGTGTACTGCCCAAGCCTCTGTTCCCCATGCTCCAGCCAGATGGGAAAGGCTAGGGCTGATTTTCACCTCTCTCCCCCTGGAGCGAGACTGGGGACTGGGCTGGGCCTCGCTCCTAAGGGAGCGGGGGGGAGGGGGAAAATCAGTCCCAGCCTTCCCCTGGCCAGCTTCCTCAGGCAGAGCGCCAATCCTGCCTTTCTCTGGCTAGCTGGAGCACACTTACTTGGGAGAGCATGAGGGGGTGCATTTGCACCGTTGCAGTCTACATTTATAAAAAAAAAGTACACATACCCCAGAAATTCCTGTGTAGGGCTAGTTAGAGACCTTAAGAATACCTTACCTCTATAGCAGGGGTGGGCAATATTTTTTGATGGGGAGCTACTCCAAGAATTTGGAAAGTGGTCAAAGGCCACACTCTTCCTTGATATTAATGGAGGAGATGCAGAGTCTGGGATGGAGGTTGGGTGCAGAAGGGGGCTTAGGGAAAGAGAGGGAGTTTGGGTGAACGAGGCAGTTGTGACCTGCGGCACTGGATTCGGGGGATTATGATCTAGGGCAGGGGATTGGGTTACAGGAGGGGGTGCAGGGATTTGGGTTGTGAGCTAGGGCAGAAGGGGATCTGGGGCAGGGTATTGGGGTACTGGATCTGAGAGGGGATATGGGTACAGGAGGTGGGGCAGAGGATTTGATATGTGGAGTGGGGGACAAGAGTGGGGGGGCAGAGGTTTTGGGAAGGGAGGGACCAGGGTGCCAAAAGTAGGTTCTACCAGGAGATTTACCAGCAGGGCCGGATTAAGGGGGAGGAGGGGGCTAGCGGGGCAGCTGCCCGGGGCGCCAACCTATGGGGTGCGCCTGATGGCAGCCGTAAGGAGCGCTGTGCACCCGGCCGCACGCCCGATTGCAGCCGTAAGGTGTGCCGGGAGGCGGGGCCACGCATGCGCCGTGCACCTGCTGCCCGGGGCGCAGGAATGGCTCGAGCCGGCCCTGCTTACCAGCCAGCAGCTGTTCCTAAATCATACTCCCTGCCTGTCTACTCCGCCCCTCGCCTGACGCTCTGCAGCCCCTTGTGCTTCATAGCTGCCTGTTATTGAAACAGGCTCCCATTAGCCAGTTGCTGACCAGAAACCAGCCAATGGGATTGCGCTGGGGCCGGGAGCAGCTCCTAACCTTTCCCCCCTCTCCTCCAGACTCACAGTTGTTAAAGAAAAACTGCCCCACAGCTGTGTTTTTGAATGGTATGTGTGTGGGGCAAGGCAAGTGGGGAGGCTGGATTCGATAGCTTGGTGGGCCAGATTTGGCCCAAGGGCTCTATTTTTCCCAGGCCTGCTCTATATGCTTCTGCTCCCTGCCAACACCCCATAACTACCTAAGTTTAACCCTTTAGTCACTGAATACTGGGATGGAAAAGGCCAACACTTCTCCTATCCATCATATGTACAAACCTGGCTTTCTCCATTGTTGATCTCCTTTTTCAAAACACAGCAGTTTTATCACCAGCTGCTGTAGGGTAGGGGACCCTACAACTCCCCACCGCTGCTGGCAGCTGGGGGGATTGGAGAGCTCCTTGACACTCTGGGTAGCTGGTGGACCCCTAGAGTGGTGGGGAGACCTGTGGATCTACAACTATAGATGGAGGGGGACCCTGGACCTCCAAGCCCCCAACATGTGGTGGGGAGAGGGGCTCAGAACCAGCTTCATAGCTCATCAGTACGTACTCATTTTTGCAAGATATTTTTAGTGAATGATAGTCAAGGACAGGTTACTGGCTTCTGTGAATGTTTCTTATTGACCATATTACTGATATTATTATTAGTACCTGATATTACAAAAAATATTTGTGAAAAAAATGTTTTAGCTGTACTCAGTAATATTGCTATGGACACAGAGAGGCGATGTCTACACTGGCAAGTTACTGCAGAGTAAATCAGCTCTCAGTGCTAAAGTTCTGAGGTGTCAACACTGGCAAGGCATTGAGTGTGCACTAGCTCCACACTGGCTCCACAGTGACAGGGTGCATGTGTGTATGGAAAACAGTTTTAGGAAACTGACTGCAGGTTGGGTAGCTGCTCCGTCTGCAATGCTAGCAGCTCCTGCAGTGTGTCCGCTTGCTGCTCCATAATGTTTAGGAGCTGTTCCGTGTTCTCCTTACACTCCTTCCTCTCACTGTATTCTTTCTATTCCACAGCAGCGTGACACAGGATGTCAAGCAAAAACGCCTCTCAAATCCTGCATGGATGCTTTCTGGCCTTTTTGAGCCTTTCTGCAGGCATTAGCACTTCAGACTGGCATGCCCAGACAAGCTCTAACAAGGGACAATTGCAATATATTACAGAAGGCCCATTGTTAACACTAGACCCAGCTCTGGAGGGGGCTGGGGCCATGGTGGGGCAACACGGCTTTCCCTGACTGCTGGGGAGGGCTGGGCTTTTACATTAGCCAGGCAGAATCGGGCTGGGGTGGGCGGGGCTTGGCTCCAGGGGTGCAGCCTCAGGCAAAAGGGGCAGGGCTTGGTCTTGCCTTCCCCAGCAGGACTTTCAACTGACACCCATGACAGAAAGTTTCATTCGTGCAATCCCGTACAGTACTCTATGCAGGTGTGACTTGTGGAAGGCACTAAGCTGGGGAAGGGGAGAGCTGTAATAGTAATGGCCATTCACTTCCATGGGCTGTGTCCATTCTGGAAGACTTTCCACTGCTTCGGATAAGCAGGGAAGCAGAGGCAGTTCTTTTACTCAACTGCAGGTTCTGTCTGGTACCATACACAGCTTTTCTTTGCACAGCTTGGCCTCCTGCTGATGGCACAGTGGTGAGGGAATGTCAGCCTTCAGGGGACAAAGAGCACATTAGCGCTGCCAGCAAATCTGTGCAGATGCGTGGCCCAGCGGGTGCATGACATTTTCAATGAGATCTGTGAGGCAGGTCTCTGCAAAGTAAGAGATCGTATCAGCGCCCTGTTCACATCTCAACAGCATTGTGTGAGCCGCAACAAAACCAAGTTTCCTTTCTGTAACCCACCTGCTTCTGGAAACTCGCTTGAGTGCTTCCAGAGACCCAACCCATTTACCAGACACATCGTCCGGAGTCTCATCAGGGTACAAAACTGCTCCTGACTGCAAGCATGTGCAGCTGCCCGAGTCCTCCCTTGGCAGTGGATCCCTCTCTCCTTCAGCACACTCATCCACGACTTCTTTCCCTTGCTCGGTCCACTGTAGGATGACCTCTGAGTCCACAAGGTATCCACAGAAGTCTTTAGAGTAGAGGTAAGGTTGCCTCCAGGTATGTCACACTGCTCTTTGTAGAACTGGCAGGTCATGAGCACAGCCCTGGAGCAGCGGTTTGCTTCCTGCACCTTGTGGTAGGAGTTTCACAGCTCCTTCACTTTGGCCCTGCACTGCAACACATTCCAGTCATGGTCCCTTTTGGTCATGCATCTTGAAATTTGCCCATAGGTATCATAATTCCTACAGCTAGAGCTCATCTGGGACTGGACTGCCTCCTCTCCCCAAATACTGATGGGGTCCAGCACCTCCACGCGGGTCCAAATAGGGAATCTACTTGTGCATGGAACAAGCACGGCCAGTGGGAGAGATGCACTGAGAAGAAACCCTGTGTCACCAAGCAAACAGGAAGGGGAATTTCAAATTTCAAAAAGAATGCAAAGGGCAGGTCTGAGGATTGGTTGCCGGAGAGTAGGACAGTAGAATTCAAACAGATGACCAAAGAGGCAAGGATAGGCATTGTCTGCTGGAGACCTGTCACAACTTACTACTCCATGCTGGCCCCCCAGCACTTTATCCTTGCTCCTTGTTGAGGTGGTTTATCTAGAGAGCTTATCTGGGCATGCAGATCTGAAGTGCAAATGCCTGTGGAGAGGCTCAAAAAGGCCAGAAAGCACTCATGCAGCACTTGAGAGGCATTTTTGTTTGATGTCCGGTATCATGCTGCTGCGGAACAGAAAGAATTGCCGGAGCAGAGGGACAGTGAGAGGAAGGAGTGTAAGGAGAACATGGAGTGGCTCCTAATATTATGGAGCAGCAAGTGGACACACTGCAGGAGCTGCAAGCATTGCAAATGGAATAGCTGCATGACCTGCAGCCAGTACCCCAAAACTATTTTCCATATCCACATGAACCCCATCACTGCCAACATAATTTGGACACCACCCTGTCCATGGGAGGCATCTGCTGCACTTTACGCCTGCCCACCCAACATCCATGCATCCAGACTCCTGATGCACTCAGCACTCATCCACATGCAGTTTAGCTCTGATGAACTGTATCACCTCCCCCTCCCGCTTTGCACAGGGACGCATATGAAAATATAAATACTCAAAATGTGTTACATGCTCCCTCAAACGCTGCATATCGGGTGTTTTACAGCATTCTGTCTCTTGTGCATGTAGCAGCACAGCTAGAGAGGCGCAGTGGGGCTAGCAGTGAGAACCAATGCGTTAGGTCAGCTATGCCTTTCACAGCACAGCCAGGAAGATGCCCTGTGCTCCAGGCATTCCCTCTCGGCCCCTTCTTCTTCCTGATTTTGCACCCTCAGCAGGTGGCTCATCCTGCTGAGGTAACTGTTACCCCCTCCCTGTGTAGGGGTACCCCTGTAGAGTTACCAGATGGTTTGAAAAAAATACCAGGCACACTTGATCTCAGATCCAGGGTGGGAGGACCGGCCGGGAGGGGAGCGGGGTTGGCCAGGAGGGAGTCGGGGGGAGCGGGGCTGGCCAGGAGGGAGTCGGGAGGAGCGGGGCTGGCCAGGGGAGATGAGGCGGGGAACTGGCCAGAGGGAAGCAGTGCTGGCTGGGAGGGGGTTGGGAGGAGCAGGACTTAGGGTTACCAGATGGTCTCCCAAAAACTACCAAACACACGGGCTAAAGATTTGTCGAGAAGAGAAAAAAAAAAAAAAAACCACCCACACCGAACACACATCCTGTGTGGCTATTACCAAGAGCCGCCAAGCTGGGAACAAAGGGGGAGGCAGCAGAGCCTGCTCTGCAAAGCAGCCGCCTGCTACCCAAAGCAGAGAGAGGCAGACCCCGGGGAAACACAATGGCAGGGCAGGGGGAGGGGGCGACCATGGGTAGGAAGGTGACTGCCCCATAGCCAGGTCTTTGGGTGTCCCAGTGGGAAGAAGCAGAAATTCCACCCCAGTCAGTTTTGGCTGAGAGCCCATGGAAGGCGCCTAAACGCAACTACAAAGCACCTACGGGCTTCTCTCCTGGACTACGGCATAATAACGTCCTTGAATAGTGCTCAGGAGCAGGGACAGGGCTTCTCCTCCTCCCCAAGGCATCACGCCTTCTCAGACGCAATCAGCTGAGGGCTCCCAGTGCCGATTGCCCCCCGCCTCCCAGCCACTCCCCCTGCCCCGCCTGGCTTCTGCACGCAACCAGAGGCTCCCAGCGCCAATCGCAGCCCCGCCTCCCAGCCACTCCCCCCGCCCGGCTTCTGCACGCAACCACAGGCTCCCAGCTGGAGGCGGGGCGCAATCGGCGCTGGGAGCCTGTGGTTGCGTGCAGAAGCTGGGCGGAGAGTGGCTGGGACTCCCAGCCACTCCCTCCGCCCAGCTTCTGCACGCAACCACAGGCTCCCAGCGCCGATTGCGGCCCCGCCTCCCCGCCACTCTCCCCACCCCTGCCAGGCTTCTGTCTGGCGCCCAGCTGGAAAAACAGAAAATACTGGACATTGCACATGTCCGGTATTTTCTGAATTTTTTTACCGGACAGAGGGCGCAAAAACTGGACTGTCCGATAGAATACCAGACACCTGGCAACCCTAGCAGGATGGCTGGGAAGGGGTTGGGGGAAGCGGGGCTGGCCCGGGCGAATGCAGATCCTGAGGTGCTACCCGTCCTGCGCACGGTCCCAGTGGGGCGCAGGGGCGAGGCTGGCCCAGGGGCGAGGCAGGCCCATCCGGCCCCGGCCCTGTCCCCCTCCTCTCTATTGTGTAGTTGCGTACTGCCTGGCTGGTGGACATGCTCACGCAGTGTCAGTGTGTCTTCCAGCCAGGCAGCACGCAACTTCGTACTGATACTCATGATAACACTCAAACGCACTTCATCAGAAAATACCGGACATTTATCTGACTGGTATTTTCTCAATTTGTTTCCCGGACAGAAAGCTCAAATACTGGACTGTCCGTTCAAAACCGGCCTGGCACCCCTGCCCCATCCCCGTCCTGACTTCCCCCTCCAGCCCCTCTTGTGCCTCCCCCTAAAGTGCCTTGAGCCCCCAGGCCAGTCAGTTTCCGCCCCCTGCTCAGCCCCCGCCCATTCCTCCGCTGCGATTTGCCCCCTTCGCCCCTTCAGCAGAGCGTGAACCCAAGTAAGGGAAGGGTGAGGGCAACAGCCACCTCAGCTGTTACCGCGCATGTTCCTTCCGAGCGCGCATGCTCAGTGCACCGGGTCAGCAGGAGCCGACAAAGCGGCCGCAGTAGCTGATTACAGCGGTGCTCTTGTTGCCATGGCAACGGGACTGCTGTCGCTGCAGCCGCACCTGGGCTCTGCGCCTGCGCCGCCCCCCCTCACTCCCGCCCTGCCCCCTCCCCGGGGAGCCGTCTGGCCGCCAGGCTCTGGCGTAGCCCCCGCCCGGCCCGGGGAGGCGACCGGCAGCCGGGTAAGTCTCCGCGCGGGGGCCGGGGACGCTGTGCACGAGGGACCCTGGCGGGGACTTCGCCCCGGGAGCTGCAGCCTGCGGGGCGGGGGTCCCGCACGGACAAGTGGGGGCGGGGTGTCTCGTGTGTCCCCCTCCCTGCACAGGTGGGGCGGGGTGTCTCGTGTCCCCCCTCCTCCCTGCACAGGTGGGGCGGGGTGTCTCGTGTGCCCCCTCCCTGCACAGGTGGGGCGGGGTGTCTCGTGTCCCCCCTCCTCCCTGCACAGGTGGGGCGGGGTGTCTCGTGTGCCCCCTCCCTGCACAGGTGGGGCGGGGTGTCTCGTGTCCCCCCTCCTCCCTGCACAGGTGGGGCGGGGTGTCTCGTGTCCCCCCTCCTCCCTGCACAGGTGGGGGCGGGGTGTCTCGTGTCCCCCTCCTCCTGCACAGGTGGGGCAGGGTGTCTCGTGTGCCCCTCCTGCACAGGTAGGGGCAGGGTGTCTCGTGTGCCCCCTCCTGCACAGGTAGGGGCGGGGTGTCTCGTGTCCCCCCTCCTCCCTGCACAGGTAGGGGCGGGGTGTCTCGTGTCCCCCCTCCTCCCTGCACAGGTAGGGGCGGGGTGTCTCGTGTCCCCCCTCCTCCCTGCACAGGTGGGGCGGGGTGTCTCGTGTGCCCCCCTCCCTGCACAGGTGGGGCGGGGTGTCTCGTGTGCCCCCCTCCCTGCACAGGTGGGGGCGGGGTGTCTCGTGTGCCCCCCTCCCTGCACAGGTGGGGGCGGGGTGTCTCGTGTGCCCCCTCCCTGCACAGGTGGGGCGGGTGTCTCGTGTGTCCCCCCCCCTGCACAGGTGGGGCGGGGTGTCTCGTGTCCCCCCTCCTCCCTGCACAGGTGGGGCGGGGTGTCTCGTGTCCCCCCTCCTCCCTGCACAGGTGGGGGCGGGGTGTCTCGTGTCCCCCCCTCCTCCCTGCACAGGTGGGGCGGGGTGTCTCGTGTCCCCCCTCCTCCCTGCACAGGTGGGGCGGGGTGTCTCGTGTGCCCCCTCCCTGCACAGGTGGGGCGGGGTGTCTCGTGTGTCCCCCTCCCTGCACAGGTGGGGGCGGGGTGTCTCGTGTCCTTCCCTCCCAACGCCTGCAGGGAGAGGTGGGGGAGCTGGCGTGTCTCATGTCCCCCTTCCCTCCGATGGGCTAGTTGGGGGAGATGGGGTGTGTCACCTTCCCCTACACACATACACAGTTCCCGGGGAGGGAGAGCCTGAGGCTGGGGACATCTAACCCCTTTCTCCACACATGCACAGGTGAGGAGGAGAGCAAGGGTATCTTTCCCTCTTTCAGGTGAGGACATTTTTCCTGCTCTGGTTGGGGTTGAGGTTGGGGTGAAAGTCAGACATCCCCTTACCACTCTCATTAGAGCAGCGGCTCTGAACCTGCAGAGCCCTGGGCACTTACAGACCTTGAGTAAGGGGTCAGCAAAAGGTTGTTACCATAGAACAGTGGCTTTCAACTTAAGTTCCCAACATGTGGGGGGCTGGGCACTGTTTCAATTTACATAGGGGTCTTCCCCTCCATAAATGAAAAAAAGGTTCCCTCTGCCCACGCCCAGCAGAGAATGAAGCTAGGTATACAGGGCAAAGACCGTCTTCCCTATGAAGCTTCAGAATGGTAGCCGAGTTAGTCTGTAACAGGAAAAACATAAAAAACAACAAATATTCTGGTTGCACTTTTAAAGACTAACAAAACATGTAGATCATGGGTTCCCAAATTGGGGGGCATGAAGAAACTCCAGGGGGGGCCGCGAGATGACCCAACCCCTTCCCCCCCAGTCAATTCTCCCCCCTAAGTTTTGCTGCTATTTTTGTTTTTCGGCTCCGGTCACTTCCTTTTTTTTTTTCCCCCCTCAACAAGTTTTGCTGCTGGGGGGGAGGGGTGTGAGGGTTTCTCAGAAATCAAAAAGGGGGCATGACGCCGAAAAGTTTGGGAACCATTGATGTAGATGGTATAATGAGCTTTCGTGGGCAAAACCCATCATTTTGTACTTGTAGATGGAATTATGTACAACACTCCGGTCATCTGAAGAAGTGGGCTGTGCCCACGAAAGCTCATGATATCATCTACATTTTTTGTTAGTCTTTAAAGTGCTACCATTTGTTGTTTTTTAAGATTTTCTCTATGAAGGTGTCTGTGGGGAGACAGCAGTGTTGTAGCAAAAAGATTGCCTTCCCCTTTTTGTGAGCCTTTACAACCCCTGCTTCAGTCTGCAGTGTAATAGGAGGCTGGCAGCAGGGGATTTATTCTGCTGCCCTGTTACTCCCTGGCTACCCCACTGACAAGCATTTGTTTAATTCTCTGTTCCTATTTAGAAAACACGGATACATTTCAGTGGATTGACTGAATTCTTCCCTGGGAGGGGAGATGGCATGACTGCTTGTGTTACAATATAAGGTACACCCCAGGGGTACCTAATAAAAGAAGGAACATGAAGGACAGTGTTGCCTTTGAGCTTTAGGGAAGTAACATTATTCTCCTCCTCTACTGTTGCAGTGAATCTATAGGGTGGATGAAGAAAGAAAAGATGGAAGGATTATGTCTAGGGTGGGGTGGGGTGGGATCTTTATTCAAGTGAGGGTGGTATTTCATTAAGGAGAGAGCCTGTTGTTTGTGGAATTAGAAGCAAGAAGGGCAAAGCCTGCCTTTAGAAATGGAGTGTCTTCCAGTCACCTCACTGCTGTGTGCTTACCTTGAAACCTAAAAACTAAGGTGGGCCAGAGGGGTGGGCGAGACTTTCCTGTTTGTATTTCACAGTAAATTATAATAATATGCTTTTTGAATGTATTATATTAAACTGTCAAAAGCAGAGGTAGGGATGATAAGATAGAAGGACATGGGGCTTTGGCAGCCCTGAAAGTGGGATTGTAGGGTTCTCAACTGCATTGCAGGTGCATAAGAAGTATCCCAGAGACTTTGTATGGGTACAGTAGTAATTATCTCTCAATATTTTTAAAATTCAACGTGCATAGTGCTAGTTAGCTAGTAAATGTAATTATTTAGGGTTGGTACAGTGGCATGATTGAACTAGTAAGACAGAATTACGATCTTTTCTAAGTTCAATATAGATTAACACGTATTCATTCATAAAACTATGTATTATATGGATTTCCAAGTTCATTTGACTATTTAAGACTATTGATAAACTGGAACCACTAATGAAATGACAAAAATAAAGACATCTAAACATTCAATCCCATTTATGTTATCTGTTCTGATGAATATTCAAGCTGCATGTCGACTCATGTTGACTCATGCATCATCGGTGATGTTTCATTGTTTCAGGAAGGCATTATGTGCTTAAAGAATATATAAAATGAATAATTGGACAAATTAGTGCATAACTGCTGTAGCCTATTACTAAGTTTACTGCATAGTATATGTTGAAACATTGTTGCAGGAAGAACTGTGATAGCCAAGCTAAATACAAGGTTTGTAATAATTGGGTTGAAAATTAAATATTATTTATTTACTATTTTAAACATGATTCTTACGTGTCACAAATTGAATTTCAAATTTTAAAATTGTTATCCTTTTTAACAGCAGTTTCAAAATTATAAAATTGCATTTTTTTCTTTGGTTTAATTTGTAAAATTAAAAACTATTTTCAATTTGGCTCATTATTAAAATCTAAAAGCATCTTGAGAGTTACTGTCTTTCTTCTTTCCGATGAGTCATCAGTGGGCAGAAAGAAAACTTTCCTTAAGTGTTTTTTCTATAAGGAATGTATTTTTTGAAGATTACGCTATGTTTAGTAGAAGGATTAGGATTGCAGGTGGAATAAACTAGCTTGCAAGGTTTGTTCTTGGTATCATATTTAGCCTGATGTGTCTTTTGTTTGAGTACTAAGAGTACTTAGTTAAAGGAATATTTAAAAACAAATGTAAAATAGTATCTAGGGATTATTTGTATAGTATCAGGATCTCCAGTGCATACTTTGCATGTATGTAAGTGCACAAATATAAAAGAAAGCATCTTTCTCCTTGAGGTCTTGCAGCTATCATCTCATTATTTTTAATAGTAAAATATTCTAAATTACTAATTTTAGAAGCAAGCTGGTCTTGTTTATTTTACCACATGGCATATAACTGTGATCTTTCATATTCCTGAATTACTATTTTTATAATATTTTGAAACCTTTTGTGCCACCAGCTAACAAAAGTAACTGATCAGTTTGTCAGTAACTAATAATAGCATTTTTTGAAGTGTGGTTCGGTATTGTAAGATCAGTGATGCAATGGACTTAATTGTAATATTGGATGCATTATAGAAATATTTAGGCATATACTGGCCAGAAAACTGTGTGTGTAGCTTTTTTTTGTCCCACAGTCTTTGTCTGTTCTACCTTTCTTGATGCTAAAAGGGGTTGAGGAGTCTAAGAAAAAAAGGAAGACCTAGTAAGGGAAGAAGAGAGGTTTTGTAAGATGGTTGTACTAAGTGACTCTTATTTGAGGTCTGTCTCTTTATGCAGGCTTGTTCATGTCTGTTTACTGTAGTGCACAGTAAAACCATGCATTTGTTTCACAGCGATGCCCTAATTGTATCCACAGACAGAAAAACACCTATGCATACCTTTTGTAGATTCTGCTTTAAGGGATGAGACTATTTTACAATAAACTAATTGCACAAGCTAACTTTATACTGAATATTGTACAATAAACCTAGTTTTCCAGCAGCTCTTGGCATACCACTTGAAATAATTGTGCTGTATGAGGCAGCCTAGGAGCCTGGAAGTGCTACCAGACTATTTGTTGTTTTTTTCGGTAACAGACTAACTTGGCTATCCCCTGAAGCTCCTAAACAGAATAGGTTGCCTATTGTTTGCAGAAGAAATCTTATTACAATTATATAACTAGAACTTGTTGATTCCTTTTGCATGCACAATATGCCAAAATAAAACTTATGGAACATTCCCTGGCCCATTTTTATTTTAATGCTGTATTTTTATAGTTTTGTTTGAACGTTAGATAAGTCAGTGAATTTCCATGCTTCTGAATTTCTTTGTTTCCCTTTGCAAGTCAGTGTTTGTCTTTCTAATGAACTTGTAGCTGATTACAAGATCTATTACATTTATTAGACAATATTTAAACTTTTTCTCTATCTGCAAGAGGATGTAGAGCAGTAGCCACAGCTCCTTCTGTAGTTCTCAGAATCTTTGTGGCCTTTGCCTGCAGAGATTACTTTGTGTTGTATTAGTAATGTGTCTCAGCTAGTTGGAGAAGTCAGCTAAAAAGTTTGAGCGTTCTGAACGTAGAATAAACACTTGGGAACTACTGTAATTAAATACATTTTTCTCCTTCATTTTAATATGTTCATGAAGCAACAATATCAGAAAATATTGCAAATACATTTCTCCTCTTATATTTTGGGGACAGACTTCCATTCAGTGAGTTCAATTGTAAAACTCATAGGCTGCGTCTGGACTGGCATTTGCGGAAAATCATGCCAGTCTAGACGTAGCCATAGACTACTGAAGTCAGAATCAGGCTGTTAAAATGCTACATTCATATTGGAGCACTGAGAGTCCTAAGATCCTGAAGATTGGTTCAAAATGCACAATATTTATAATGCTGTTGAAGATTCAGGCCTTTGCAATAAAACATATTGTGCTTAGAACTATGACAGACATTCCATAAACTGTTTTCAAATTAACCTTTTATTTTAAAAAATCCTATTTATTGTCTGTTTTCTGTTCAAAACTCTTATCAGCTGCTTGCTGGCATTGAGTATGGCAGTTTTCCTGTGGAAATCTGTGAAATTTTTTTGCATGTACTTGAAACCCTACAAGTGTAGCACCTTCTCTCTTGATGTCTTAATTATTGGAAAGCAAACTCCATTTTGGGAGGGGGGGGCTGAATGTAATCCCAGAAAAGTTAAAAACAGTATATGTTGTTTCCAGTCACTATTGAAGGTTTGGTTCAAATCATCCATCCCCCATTATATATCTAATCTGTGTAATTTAGGATTATACAATAACAGGGTGTAGTATTAAGACATCTGTGAGTGTTTGCTTTCTCTTCTGTAAAAAACAAAACAAAACTTAGCATTTGTATTCTGTTCATTACTTTTTTTTCCAAATAATACAATCATGATTTGTCATATGGACCTTTTTTTTTAATCTTATTTTGAGCTGAGTAAGGGAAGCAAAACTTTAAACATGTTTGTAGTTTTAAGTCATTATTTTAAAACAATGGAGCATACATTTATTTATGAAACGGTATAACGGGAGGTAGGTGTACAGGTAGTGAAATTTTGCTTTCGTAAAACAAAAAATACCATTAAATATGTTAGAGCGCTCACTGCCTGCAAGTTATCAATGTATAACAATTGACTACAGTTATGGAATTGTAGTCAGTTGTGTTCTTATTTTGGATGTGCAAATGCCTATTTTGTAAATGGATTTTCCTGGAAAGACAATTCTCTTTGTGGTGCTAAAAGACTTCAAAAGCTTCAGAGGGGTAGCCGAGTTAGTCTGTAACAGGAAAAACTTAAAAAAACAACAAATAGTCTGGTAGCACTTTAAAGACTAACAAAATATGTAGCTGGTATCATGAGCTTTCGTGGGCACAGCCCATTTCTTCAGATGACCGAAGTGGTCATCTGAAAGACTTCAGCTTGTTTTGCCCAGATATGTTTTACATACATACTATATATTTTAAGATTCATGCATTGCTACTTAGAGTAAATTGTTGATCACTGTTTGCAGATAAAATGGGTAAAGGCATTTGGGCTTGTAATTATATTGAATAGGCAAATAGCTCCAGATCATTCATATATGGGAAGGAAGTCCTTTTCCTATAAAAACTAAACCAAAATCCATGGAAATTAAATTAAAAGAACTAGAGTTAATGAAACATTAAAATTGAAAAGTCAAGCATTCAGAATCAAGGTATTAAAAAATGATGGTAAATCCTTTTCTCTGAATCTTGTCTGGGATTCCCATAATACTGTCAATATAAACTCTTTCTTTAAATATTAATAAACATGAAAATATTGGATGAGAGTTCATGAGGGATTACTGAACACTTGAAAAATCCACGAGGTTTGGTTTCCCTATTTTTAGTATCCTATTTCTAATTTAAACACTATTATAGTTCAATATTTATGTACAGAATACACGACTCACCAGATATATCCTTGGAAAAATTCTTTGTCTTGTAAATAATTTAGGGCCTGTTTCTGCTTTTGAATTTTTGCTTCTATTTTTAAGGACTAGTGTCTGCCTGCCTTGTTAACCTTTTGTAGCAGATTACAAGTTCAGGTACATTTATTAAGTGATATTAGAACTGTTTACTTACCTAGAAGAGGATGGAACTTTTCTTTCTTTTTTTACTGACTATGGAATTGTCTCGAGTAGTGAGAATAACATACGGTAGCTAGTTGTAATATTGCATCACTGTCCACAAATATAACTATATCCAGAGCAGAAAGCAGAGCCCAGCCTTGTGCTATGTCTTTCCCATAGTCCTGATGGAAATAACATTAAGTAATAAATTTCTATCTGCTCTCAAAATGGAGGAGAAAGATGAAATGATGCTCTCAAGGTGCGGCCCTGCTACTGACAAAAGGAAGAGAGAACTCAAATTTGTACAAAAAACTAATTGAAATGTTAACATTTTTGGTTCAATTATTCTCAATTGCTCATAAAAGATTGAAAAGGAAATAAATTCCATAAGGGATTAAACATTCTACAATTTTTCATCATTATGGTTACTGATATTTTTCTCCAAAATGAGTCTGTGTTTTAACACTTTGAAATGAAAACTTCACAGTTCTGTTGCTGAAGTTGACTTTCTTTATTTTTGACCAGCTCTGTGCAAGGCACTGAGATCCCATAGTAATGGACATAGGTATTTATACCATGTCGATAGTGACAGAGATAGGCCTCAGACTTCTCATATTGTACAGAATCATTTATGAATGATGGTATTATCTGATACCATCTGTGAATCACTCCAGTGCTAGTGATCTTTCTATGTAAATGCCACAATATTTCTCTGACCTACTAGAAGCTTGCATGGGTCTGTTCTGATTTAATTGTGACGCCTAATAAATTTGTGTAGTCTGAGGTGAGAAAGGTTCTATAATCTCTGTGTAAATCATTCTTGCCAATAATTATGATTATAAGGTAGATTGTGTCAAATTTACAGGAAGATAATGAGGTATAAGTAAAGAGTACAAGGTGGCTCATGTTGTTCACAAACATGTATGAATTTTAAATTGTCACTGTCAAGACTGTGTTTCTTTTTAACTGATCTTCCTGTTACTGTGCTGGGGATGATACATGTGTCTTTTTGGAAAATAGCAGGGGAAAATTGCCTTGTAAAATTAACCAGAATAAAAATTAGAAATGATTTCTTAACAAATATAATAATGTATTCTTATTCTGGGGGGAGGATAAAACATGTTAATTTTCTCTTTCATTTTCAGAGACTATAATTATGTTTGAAATATAAAATAAGGCTTAGAAAAATGTGAGGGCAATGACGCATGAATCATTGGTGTAAAGAGGTGGCAATTTACGACGATTTGTATAGCTGAAGCATGAGAGATGTTAGCTTAATAGTAAGTGTACAATATGTTCCATAGCAACCAGAGAGGGAAAATACTGTCAGAAGGAGATTGTGTTGTCTTGATATATAGTCAAGGCTTCTACACATTGATTTTTAATTAAAAGAGAAACCTGTGCATGTCTATTATATTTATCCTTTAAGTTGCATGTTTTTCCAATAACATGAAAGATCTGTTTGACAAGCATTTTGGTCATCTTTGAAACCAAGGCTGACTAGAAAGGAATTTAAGATTATACATTGTGCCCCTGCATTCTTTAGATGACTTCCTGAAATTGATTTGCTGCAATTCATAAGAAAATATTCTTGTAGCTTGTGCTATATTTTGATTGAGGAAGGAATTGTCTGCATAAACAATGTATTCCAGCATAAGATCTGAATGCAGGTCTGGAAGGTGCTCAAGTGATTGGTATGTCTGGCAATAGATGGGATTGGTGCCATCTGGAAAGAGATGATCTTGTTTAACTGATCTCCTCCAGTGAAAAATAAAACTTTTATAAAAATGAAAGTGGGTTTTACCCACAAAAGCTAATTATACTATACATATACAGTAATTCCTCATTTAACACTATACATGTGTTTCTGAAAATGTTCGTGTTAAGCGAAAATGTGCTATTCGGGGTCAATTTTCCCATTAAAAATAATGGGAAAGGTGTGGGTTGCTTTTCAGGTTGTGGTGGCAAAGTCAATTTTTTGTTGGTGCTGGGTCGGCAACGTCAACATTAGATATCTAGCAACACAAGTTGCCGCAGTTTGTTAAAACACAAAGATAAACACGTGATTGAGCGGAGGAGCGCTGTGACCACATGAATTCATCCGCTCATGCGTATTACCACTGTTTTCACCAACTTATACTGCCGCACGAAGTAGTCCCCTACTTGATTATTTTTGTGTTATTTCGGGGATGGTGGTGTTATTTGAAAAATGTTCCTTAAAAAAAAATCGTGCTATTGCGAAAACGTGTTAAGCGAGCACATGTTAAACAAGTAATTACTGTATGTTTGTTAGTCTCTAAGGTGCCACAGGACTGCTTGTTTTTGTTTTTTAAAGTTGTTTTTAAAGTTACAGCTACCCCTCTGAGACTTATAAAAATGGCTAGGTAGCTTTATTTCAGAAATGTATTGATATGCTGTCCCTCCTGGATTCTAAATCACCTACTCTCTATTCTTATCTTATTATGTGAGTCTTATATGAAAGCATTCCATCTTGTCTGCAGGAGCCTGATATGCAGCCAGAAAAGGCTTCTGGCTGCCTCAAATATTTTGAACTATATCCAAACACTTGAGATCAGAAGGGGCCCTTCTTTCAATCTTGCCTATCATTTGTGAAGCAAAACAGGGCTTTAAAAGTGTTAGATGCTAAACATGAATGTTTGTCCATCTTACTTTTGTCAATTCTTTCAGTTCAATTCATTTTACTTTTTGGGTTAAGAATCTTTTTTTAAAAGAAAAAATAATCTGTAGGATTGAGACACAGCTACCAGGAAGCTTTTTTCCCCCCAGTGTGCCACGGTAGAGTGGACTTTGCCCAAGAGCTGCTGAGTATATCTGCTTTTGACTTATATCAAGATTTCATCTTGCATAATATAGTTCATTTTGGCAGGTAACACATTGCCATCCATGTTAAAACATTCACTTCTTGGGGTGGATAGAAGAATTTTTACCTTTATTTTAATGCTGGAAAGTAAGAGAAGCCTTCAACTGATTGTTATATAAACAAATCTACTTGCATGTTGCATTTGGTGCACTTGAAGGAACATTGTTTGATTAAATTCATCTGTTACTCTGTCTCTAGGTTAAAAAAGAAATTGGAAATCTGTGCATGTCCATAAATCGTTATGGGCAAGTTTGTGGTTTGATCTTGCATTTTATTATATTTATGTATTTTTCTGTTTGGTCTCCATTGAGGCCACCATCTTTGTCTACAATCTCATGATTTTCCGGTAAACTCTGTATGTTTGTCTAGATAAAGGAACTAGCACAACAATGCCAGCATGCTCATTGTGCCAATGCCAGTATGAAAACTATAAGGGCATATCTACTGTGTAGGTGGGAGCAAGCCTCCTAGCCTGGATAGACATGGTTAGCATTCTTAAAAATAGCAGTGTGAGTATTGCAGCTCTGGTACAGCTCAGATCCAGGGGATTGCATGAGCTTGAGAATCTATATCTAAGCTGTACCACCCACATAGCTATTTTTAGTAGGTTAGCTTGAACTGAACTAGCGTAAGTCTGTCTATTCAGACTAGACGTTCACTCCCATCTGAAGGGTAGATGTACCTCAAATAACTAGTACTAGTCATGCTCATTGTTGTTTGTAATTGGCAGAGCTTGATTTGTAAATACCTTTAATTATCATCACTTCTTCAATATCTGGAAAGATTGAAAGAGTTTTTTCTGTAAATATTGAAAAACTAAATATTTTATGCTACCTATAGCTTTAGTTCTCTTTTGACTGTTGGGTTTCAATGTAGAATACAGCCAGGGGTCTTCCTCATGCAAGTTGTCATGCTGACTTCAGTAGTACAGGTTGAACCTCTATTAACTGGAGCTCTCTGATCCGGCAACTTTTTGTGTCAGGCACAGATGTTGCAGGACCAGTGAGTCCTGGTGGAGGACTGGTGGCTAGGAAAGCCCAGCACAAGGCAGTGGTGCTGCCCGACAAGGCCAGGAAGCTCGGCGTGCGGTGGTGGGGCAAGCAGCAGGGGGAGAGCTGGCCTTCACCAGTAGCAAAGCCAGGGCAGGGAGGGGCTGGTGGCAGTGGGGAACAGGAAGACCTCCCCCTGGTCTTGCAAAATCCCTCATCCAGGATCAGTCAGGACCCAAGGGTGCAGACCAAGGAGGTCCAACCTGTACTATTTATATGCATAAGAGTTGAAGGTCTGGGTCCTTAAATAGCTCAAATGGTCATCTTTAGATTCTCCCACCTTCTGTCTGATAAGAAACATTCTCTTTCCTGCTTCTTCATACCAGACTCACTCTTGATGGCAGTTGGCTCATTCTCTTTAGCTGGGAAGGCAGAAAGTAACTTACTTCAGTACAGCCCCAAAGCCACAAGAAAGCATGAGGTTATATGGCTTACTTCTTTGGAAGTTGGAGTCAGTCAGAGCTGTGCCTAAGTAAGGGTTTCAGGATTGAGCTTATAAAAGTTACCACTATCCTCCTGCTTGAAAAAAATCTCAAATTCTTATAATAGTAGTTCTTGAGTCCAATTCTCACTTCATGTTATGTGCCCCTGAAAGCTCATTAAACCATCTACATGTTTTGTTAGTCTTTAAGGTGCTACTAATCTATTTGTTGTTTTTTAAGTTTTTCCTGTTACAGACTAACTTGGCTACCCCCTGAAGCTTTCTTAGTCCCTTAGGTCATGATGCATCAACTAACCTGAATTTGTTAAAACGTATCTCGAGACAAGTTGCATGGAAGGACATCACTTGCACTTATAAAGTACATATAAATTCTAATGTGAATCCATGTACATGCATTCATGAGTAGCGCTGTCTTAATGAATGTAAAGCAACAAGATGAAAAACTGTTCTTAACTACAATTCAGATTCAGTGTTTATTTTTTCAACAGACTGGTTTTTTTGGGGGGGTGGAAGGTGTTGCAATTTTGAATTTTTTGTAGGGTGTTTTATTTTTTTACACTAAGTAATAGGAATAATTCAGATTTGACCCTTGTTTTATCAGTGAATCTCAGTAACTTCTAAACCCATTTAAAAAAAAGTATTACATTAACTGTTCAGATGTAGTTTGCCTTCAAGTCCCTAGCTGTCATTTTTTATGATTGTAAGACTCAAGTCTCCTTTTGCTATGTGTAAGACCCACAAACTGACCATATGTGAAAACAGTGACACTTACTATAGGTTGAACCTCTAATCCAGCACCCCCAGGACTTGACTGGTGCTGAACCAGAGAATTTGCCGAACCACAGGAGGTCAATAGTGTCTAGCAACATTACTAACACATCCACTGCTTACTGGACTTTTAGAAGACATTTAGGGGTAAATTAGAGCTACATAACAGCACAGAACTCTTGAGAGCCAGGACTGATGGCTGTATACAAACTGTGGGACAGTGGAAAACTTACCCACAGCCATGATAAGAGGACACCCTAGTTAATTAAAATCATGCCAGTCTATGGGTGTCGCTAGATGACAGAGGTTCAACCTGTAGATGCAAGATGTTGCCAGATGCATTAAGTAAGCAATCTGTAAAGGTTTCATTCACTTACTTTCTGCTTGTAGTTAGCTTGCATGTTATTGTAACAGCAGCGGGGGGTGGGGTGGGGGGAGAGAGAAGGAACCCTCAGACAAAGTGTAATTTTTAAGTTAACCATGTCCCTGTAAGCCTTCTGAATTAATTATAAAAAAGTAATATTCCAAATCATAAAGTTTGTTACAATGAGTTCCCATTGTTGATGTATGTGTTTTTAGCACACTGCCACTGTTTTTAATTGTACATCATCTAGTTCTCACTTCACCCATACATCTCAACTAAGGATGTAAAAGCCGGTTTAATTGGTTAACTGGTTAAATGTGATGTTTAACTTGTTAACCAATTAAGGGAGGGCCATGTCTGCGGCAGGCCAGCAGGGCTGCAGCAGTGCCCTGCCCACAGTGGGCAGGAACGCTGATCCATCTCCCCCCACCCACCGCAGTTAACCAGAACTGGTGAGCATCATCCATTAATCTCACGTGTTTCAAAATGAGATGTACAGTATGGGATGGACTTTCAAAGGTTATGCTGTTCACTCCAAAGGAGATAGCATGGCTGGTAGAATTTTAAAATCTCATTTGAATGAGTTGAATGAATCTCATTGAGTTCTTGTGAAAACAAAGCAATATCTTCTTTTTTTCTATTTACCTGCAGGAGAGGTGAAACAAAAGTTCTATCAAAGTGTGCAAAAACTTACATTATTTTAAAAAGCGCATTGATATACTCAGAAAAACTCAATACAGTTGTTTGTACATATGTTCTCAGCTCTCAAACTTGTATTCACCAGACACTGAAGCATCCTCCCAACCAATCCCGCACATAAGGGAGAGCCGTGCACTTTGCTTTTTAGTGGCTTTTGCTCCACTCTCCAAAGGGTGTGGTCAAGGAGATAAAGTTCTGCCCTTGGTTATAACATTGTAAAATGGGAATAGCTGCACTGAATTCTCAGAATCTCATCCAGAATATTTAACCATGCAATACCTAATTTCATTAAGGTAAATTTTACTTAATCTTTTTGTTTCAATACCATTTGTAGTTCTTTGGCTCATGCCTGATCAAAAGCAGAGTGACGATGAAGGTGAAGGAGCACTCTTCTTGTATTATTCACAGTGCTCTCAGTAGGGGACAGTTCAGTTCATTTCTATTGACTGTGGGGGAACTCCTCATTAAAAGTATTAATGACCACATTATCCTATTCAATAATACCTTTAGTGCAGTAAATAATTTCCAGATCACAAACATTCCCAGGCAATGCAAACAACAAAACCTTATTGAGCTAGGATAAGGAGCTAACGTGTAAAGAACAAGCTATGTATGCAGCATAAAGAATGAGCTGCTTCAAAGGCATCAAGTAGAAATGTTGATTGTTTCTAAACATAGTGTGCTTTGTATACACGAGACACACCAGGAAAGGTTAAGGTATCTTCTCTCATTCTTTTCTGAATCTTTCTTCAGTCTGCACTCTTGTGGGGTATCAGGCCTTGACCTTTCAAACCTCTTCCTGCTGTTCCCCATTTAAATCCATGCTTGTGATACTCTTGAAGAAGTGTGGGAAATGTTCAATATATTCTTAGTTTGTGATCATCTTGACCTGGAAAATTTAGCCCAACCACAGGCTGAGTGAATTAGTAATAGAGGTCCAGGCTGTTAAACAGCCAAGTTTATTCAGGTTTATCCGCTCGTATATTTGTGGTTTGGAACATCAGTTTCAGAATCTTTGGAATTATCATCCATAACAACCACTTCAAGTCAAGTTTGCATCCTGTCCAGTTACTGTGTGCCTAGAAGTTCAAAATAATTTGCTGTCAACCCAGGAAAATAATAATTTATACTATTTATTTAACTGGCTTCCACTTGCTAGTTGAAGTGAAGATTTTTTTTATTCTTTTCCCTGATGAGTAAATGTGAACAACTTTCTTCCTATATCACCAGATGGATAGTGCATTAGCTAACCTATATCTAACTAAAAACATATTGCAGAATTAGAGCCAGATGAATGATTAATCAACCAGTGTCTGAGAAGCTATCCAGTTGTCAGTGGTCTGATTTTTTTTTTCCATTTCTTCTCCCCATCAACCTCTTGCTCTAGGACAGGAGTTTGCGAACTTCTTTGCACCGCAACCCTCTTTGTGCTTCGGCCTTCGCCCTTGGCAGTGGGGCTTGGGGTTCAGCCCTGAATCCCAGCAAGTCTAAGCTAGTCCCGGTATCACAACCCTCTTTGGGGTCCTGACCTACAGTTTGAGAACTGCTGCTCTAGGAAAAATCATCCAGATTAGGGTACAGTGATATTTCTGTGCTGCAAAAGGCAGGTAGCTATTATATCAATACAGTGACTCTGTCTTCCAAAGACATAAAGTTCCCTCTTATTTATAGAGAGTGATATTTTCCCACATTTTGAAAAAAATGCAGTTTCTTTTCCAGAGACCATATGGGCTTGTTTCAATCGGTCTTGGAAGAGGGTATGACTGAGCGTAGCAATATAAGGTGCCCACACACCCATGGAAGGAGAAAACTGCTTATCTGAGAGGGGCTGGTAGCTCAGAAACTTTTGTGCATTAAATTCCATTGATTTCCCTGATTAACTTCTTGTCCTGAGTCCATATTGTCAATTTCTGATGTCATATTTTCCTGCTACGCTCATAAAACTAATCTGTTTAATTTTTTCCTTCCGAGATTAAATAATCCCAATGTGATCCTTAAGACCTAAGGGAGTTAGATGAAAAAAATAACTCTGGTGTGTAGTAATACTACTGTATGGTAGACATGAAGAAATCCCATTGTGTTGTCTTGTTTTCTGACATACAGTACTCATTTGAATATATTTATTTGGAAGGTTTATATGTTCTGTACATCTCTTCTGTTATTTTGTATCTAAGGCCTCTTACTTTTTCTTAAAAATTTTTCACGTCACTTTAACCTATACGCACAAAGCTGCTGTTGGTAACGCTTATGATAGGAAAGATTTCTGGATATTATCTATAGGCCGGTCTTTCACAAAAACATTTCTTTTTACACACTGAAATTAACCAAATAAACCTATTGCTGATATTAGCAAAAGTTCTGTTTGAGTCCCCATCTGCCGCTGCAATTATTTAAAAAGTGTAAAGCGTTATAACCATATCTGAAAATCCTGCCATGTTTGGAGATTGTCTCTAATGCAGATTTCATTCTGCTGTTGCATTCAGTCAATGTGAATACAGTGAGCACTTAAGAATCAGATGATGCTGTAAAGCTTTTATCTGGCTGATCTTGGCTTTGCAGAGTAGGCTACATCATTCTGAAAAGGTAATGCATTTGGAATATTGACAGTGTTTCAAATTAATGGTGCCCCAAGGTCACTAAAATAGCTGAAAAGTACATTTAAAAATATCATCTGACCCCATGGGCTCTGACAAAATACAGTTGTGGTGGCAACAGAGTGTCTCTCAGCACTTGCAAAGCAACTATGGTTTTACTGAACCAATCCCGTTTTACTGAAATCCAGGTTTACTAGCACGCTCACCCATAGTTTATTTGTTACTTGTCCAGCCCAGAAGTCTTTTGCTTTGTGCATTATTGGGTGATAACTTTCCATTGCTTTTATGTATCATTATTATTTTGATATATTGCCTACTAACATTGTACATTGTCAGCCCAGTGCTGGCAAGATTACTCACCCACCTCAGCAAAAACTGAACTAATTGTGTTACTTTAGAATTCTTTTTGTATATCAGCCATTCTAATCCGCGGGTTTTTGGTTTTTGGTTTGGTTTGTTTTTGGCAAATCTGCTGAAAGCTCCCATTTCCATGGAAACTGATTCCCAAAAAAACTCTTACCCCATTTTTAACCAGACAACTCTTGTTTCCATGGGAATATCAGCCTCCAGCTGACTCCAGAACAGTTTATATTTCAGTTCTGCTAATAAGTGAGATAAGCAAGACCCTGTTTTTTGAACTATGAACTGGATTCAAGAGGCTCCAGAAACTGCTAGTTCTTACTTTGCGGTGAGGGGTTGAAGTCTGAAAGTAGTGTGTGTATTTTTAGGAAAAAAATCCATTTCGTTAACTGAATTTGTTGTTTGTTCCCAATTAAAGATGTTTTTTAAAACTAATTACATACCTAAAAAACCTTTTATTTTTAATTTCAAGCACTTAAGATGATCTTAATTCTTCCCCTTTTTTTGTCTATCCTGTGCCCCAAATGTAACTAAATATTGTATCATACTCACAATGCATATGGTAAAAGGGGAAAAAACAAGATTGCATAGGCAACCATAAATCTGGCATGTCCTAACTCTTGAGTATTTTACTTTAGTGTTCTCATAACAGACTTTTTTCCATACTTTCACACTTTTTTTAAAAGTTAAGAGTTTAAACAAATTCTGTTATGAAAACCTGTGATACCTCTCATCATATGTCTCCAGTATTAGTACCCTGACTCTGCAGCACAGACGTCTGTCACTTGAGCTACAGGGCTAACTACAACAGTTGGCAGTAAGAGAAAACTGTTGTCCCAGTAAGGATATGGGCAACCGGAGCCATATGTTGGATGCAGGGAATGCTCAGACGTAGCTAAGGTGAAAAAAGTTCTGTGCCATTCTGGGACTTTGAGGGAGCTTCTGCACCTTGTGGTGCTCCCAAAAGCACATGGCAACATGGGAGGAGCCTGGTTCATGGTCTCATACACCAACTGCATGAATTTCCAGTATAGGGAGTTGATTTATCAGCTCTTTAGAATTTTTGTTACTAATTATTATTTTAATGTTGTGCTGTCAAGGCTGTTTCCCACTCTGGCACGACAAATGCAGAAGTTGGGGGCTTGCAAGAGCACTCCAAAACCTTGCCTCTACAGGCTCTGGTACAAAAACTTCCCCCCACAAAATCCTAATACCCAGATTTTGGGGATCCGCTGCCACCATTAAATGCTTTTGAACCCCAAAATAAAACAAACAAACAGGGGTGGACACTTGAAACCAACCCCAGGGGTACCCCAAGCTCTTCCCCAAAAGAGCTTGAAAAAGAAAAGAGAAAAACAAGCTACAGTCTATGGTAGCTGACCCCTCAGTCAGAGGCATGCAGATACACACAGCCAGACCATCCAGGACACAATAATCAACCACTACCAGTTAATTAGAAAAAAGAAACCATATTTTATTATCAAAACAAAACTACAGTTGCAAGCATAGTAAATTGACTAAATGGAAAGAGCCACCATTTGGTATAGATACTCAGGGAAAAAACCCTGGGCTGTAAGACTTAATTACAAAAGAGAAAAAAACAATTAGCAAGCTCAGACATTATTTCCAAACTCCAAAACAAGGAAAACAGTAAACCCTCACGGACTATCTAAACTTTTCCCTACTTACACATTTTAAGAAGTCCATTGTTGGAGAGAGAAGGGTCTCCCATCTCCCTCAATAGCTGGGAGAAACTGCTCTGGTCTCAGACAAGAGAGAGAGAGAAAAACCCCTCTTTTCCAGTTTGAAATTCCTACCTGCATTGTTATTGAGTGACTGCTGGACACCTTAGTTAGGTACAGGAGTTAACCCCTTAGTCACCAGGTGCTGGTCAGCACTCCTAATTATGACAGGTACCAAAACTTTTGTGAGGCTTGCAAGAAAGAGAAGGGATCCAATAATTTTAAAACGTATAACTTTATCAAATCACAACAGCTTCATGGAACCAACAAATGGCACTTCCCTAACCTGAGAGCTTTCTTCCTGCAGAACTTCAAAACCTGCTGCAAACAATGGAGGTGTTAGAGTTTCTCAAAAACAAAAAGTCATAAGAAACTTCTCATATAGAGTGTTAGGCATTGTAAAGTCACTACAGAGGTTCTGGCCAAATCAAAATGCATCAGTTAAGTACAGCAGCACTGGATAGCTACACATCTTGCTTGGCTTTGTGATGGGCATTTACTGATATTGCAACTTTTTTACTGGAGCATTAAGTAATTAGGGAAGCTGATCTCTGGGAAGCTGGTGTTCTGACATTATTTCCTCCCAAAACTATGCAATTCCTGGCCCAGTTTCCATGTGTGCAGAATGTTACCCTTTCCCGGTAACCTCTAACAGGTGTTAAAGTGCAGTTGGAAATGGGCTAAGATCACAAAATACCTCACATAAAATGATGGTGTGGTGACTTTATCATTGCATACTATCACTTTTGTTTTCTGGTAACTATTCTGTGCAGATTACCCTGGGACTAGAACACTACAGAATGTCCTTTTCTAATAATCTCAAGAATCAGCCCTTGACCACTGCCTTAACACCTTTCTCCTAAAGGGGACTGTGACTGCCCTTGGCACCATCTTGCGTTTGTTCTTGATTATGCCATGCTCAATGGAGTCTCTGTGGTCACTTTTAGAATCTTTATTGTTTTCTCATGAGTTGCAGTTATTATGATAGTACAAACGTGTCTTTAGTGTTTTCTAGATGTTACTCATGTTATACTATTCTTAGATTATAAAGCCAGAAGGGGCCACTTTGTTAGCCAACTCCACCTCTTCGGTGCCACAGAAAATATTTTTTTACCTGAATGTGAGTGCTCCGAGGCAGATCTAAGCCCTAGATAACTATTTCCTTATAGTCTGTATAATTCAATACCTTAATGTTTGCATGAGTACCAGAAACAGATCCATGTTTTCTTTAAATGACACTTCCCACTGGTCCATTGTCTTGTATGGAGATGCTGGGAGGCTGTTCTCCAATACTAAGGATCCTGCAAGAAGCTGCATGGATGTGTAATGCAGCTCCATAAGAGACAGACTAATGCAACATTCTCCTCAAGCAGTCTTCTCTTAGTGCAGGTTCCTCCATTATGTACATTTGAATGAAAGTCAGTTTCCATTAGGCAACATTATAACCGCTTCAAAGTGTTCCAGTCCCTGTAGTTTCCAGCACCATTTGGCTCAAACTTCATGTAATAATGTTTCACCATAGTTTGGTACAGGGCACATCAGTGCTGTTTCCTTTTCTTGTACAGAGGGGGTTAGTGCTTGTGCCTGATTTCCTGTGCTTCAAGAGGTGAATCAAAGTCCACAGTAAAACAGACATATACTATTGTGTTTTCTTGGAACTCCACTTCTATCTTGTTAAGGGATTAATGCTTTAAAGCCTGTCTGGAGCTAATCCTTTAAATGTGTTATCTACAAACAAATGAGCACCCAGTTTCCCTGCCCCTAGCTCTCAGCATGGAGGCAGTTGCCTGGAATGCGCTCAGACTTTCTATGAATGTTAATGACCAGTTCCGATAATAGGTGTCATTAGATGATTTAAACAGGCAACGTGAAATGTCTTTTACTCTCTGTGGGCCTGATTCTTCTATTATGCTTCTTCTAAGGTAGTGTAACTCCATTGACATTAATGGAATTGCTCTTGATTCACCCAAGCTTGAATTAGACTCATACTCTGCAACAGTGGTCCCCAGCGTGGTGCCCGCGGGCGCCATGGCGCCCACCGGGGCATTTATGTGCGCCTGCCGAGTGATCAGGGCTGGCCCTGCCTCGGGCGCGCGGCGCATGCGCAGTGCCGGCCCCGGGCGCAGGGCGCATGGGCGGCCCCACCTCCAGGCACGTGGTGCATGGGCGGCCCCACTCCCGGATGCGCGGCGCATGCGCCGTGCTGGCACCAGGCATGTGGCGCATGAGCGGCCCCGCCCCTGGGTGCATGGCGCGTGTGCAGCCCCGCCCCCGGGCGCCCGGCAGCCCCAAAAGGTTGGGGACCACTGCTCTGCAAGGTAACTGTGTGCTTTTATAACTTTGACCCTCTTTAATAACAGGTTCCTAGATGTCAGGATGGCAGCTTCAAACCTGGAGAACCAGTTGCACAGTGCCCAGAAGAATCTGTTGTTTCTCCAACGAGAACATGCTAACACCCTCAAAGGTTTGCATGCTGAAATTCGACGACTGCAACAGCATTGCACAGGTAATTACATAAGTATCGCCAGCAGGGTTGCTATGAACACTCATCAGCTCAGTTTCACTCCCAAGACCTCTCCTTCCTGAAGCCATTTAAATTCTTTTTCATGCTAGTAATCAAATATTATCTGACCACCTGCACTTCTGAAAGAAGGTTTTATTTTAGTAATCACTAAAGAGATTCACTCCACTTCTTAATATTGAAATCTCCATAAAACATTGTCTCCTGTGTTGTACTTAGATCAAACTATGTACATTTCTGAGTACACAAACTATTGTCATAAGTTAGTACAATTGTTAGAGTAACTGAAGAGTCTGTTTTCTGATGTGTTTTTTTCTGATATCTGTTTCATGTTCATTGGCTTTTTTGCTAAAATAGTAATCTGCAGTGGATCCATTAGATCAAAGTAAGGTTCTGTTATAATTTATCATAGAAAATAATAATGTACAATAGAAAATCAGAGTTATGAATTAACCAGGCGACAACACACTTCATTTGAAACCATAAGTACACGATCAGGCAGCAGCAAAGATGAATAAAAGAGGCACTAGAGTACCGTGTTAAACTACTCAAAGCAGCACTTTCTTCTGTGTATTATAGCTTCAAAGCTTTGTTAAGTCAATGCTCAGTTATAAACTTTTGAAAGAACAACTATAATGTTTTGTTTGGCATTATAAACAACCCCGATTCCTGAGGTCTTTGTAACTCTGCAATTCTATTGTATTGCTGTTTAAGAGCTTATAAAATGTTTGACTTGCAAAATATGTATGTATGGTCTAGTAAAACTATAACTTGCACTCAGATCTAATGTCTTAGTGAAAATTGATTTTGATTTAGTACCAAAGATCATGCTGACATTTTTACTGGCTCCATTTAATATGAATTACTATACCTGCACCAAACGAACCTGTGTGTATTCCCAGCCAATGCAGGATTTTTCCCTGTCATATATTAGTCAAAGCTTTGTCCAGTCAACAACTTTTGAGAGAATATTCCACGGTATTAGTATACAAATGTGTATTGGATTTAAGCAAAACAATCTATTAAATTAGTCAATGGCAAAAATTGCTAATAAATGAAAAATTGGACAGAACAAATTTTATTTTTCACTTTCAGTCATGGGAATAATTTCAAATATTTACATAATAAACATGTTAGAACACTTAATTCAATCAAATTAAATCCAAAACTTAACACATGCATCTGTAGGATACAGTGATAGTTTGGGAGGCATTTTCTGTAGCTTTCATTAAGGCACTGACTTTTAAAATCTATTGAAGCAGCCTTTGGCTATTGCAGGTTGAACCTCAATGGTCTGGGACTCTCTAGTCTGGCAAAATCTGTGGTCCAGCAGGACTATGCAGTTGCTGGACTAGACTGCCCCAGCGGCAAAGGTTACTGGTGGCTGGCAGGGCCAAAGAGCCCACTGCTGGTGGGGCCGCTGGAGCTTGTGGAGCTGGCGAGGCAGCAAAGTCTGCAAGGCTGCAGGAGCCCGGTAGGGTAGCGAAGCCCATGTAGCTGCCAGAATCCGACAGGGTAGCAAAGCCAATGGAGCCTGGGCAGCCAAAGCCTGCTAGCCGGCGGAGTCCAGCGGGGCTTCCAGAGTCCTTGGGGTAGAGAAGCCCTCAGCCATTGGGGCTGGTGGAGTCTGCAGGGTTGGTGGGGCAGAGAAGTCCAGGGGGCTGCTGGACCCCATGAGGCTGGCAGGGCAGCAAAGCTGGCGGAACCACTGGAGTCCAGCTGCTGGGGAGAGAAACAACCTCTCCTGGTCCAGCAGACTCCCTTGTTGGGTGTCAAATCAGGTAGGTCCAACCTGTAGAAACATTTATGAATGCAAAAGATAGTTCTAGACTTGTTGTAGATATTCTCTATTTTAAACAGAAGCAATATCCAAAAAATAAAACTTGTTTTTTGTTTTGTTTTGTTTTTTTAATAAAGATTTGACTTATGAACTGACTCTGAAAAGTTCTGACCTGGCAGGTAAGAAATGGAATGCATGTGATGCTTTTAATGTTCTGGTTAACATCTTCCATCTTTTGGTATGTTTGTGAATGGCTTTTGTTGTTGTAAAAAAACACTAGTATATACTAACACTCTTCACTTAAAATTTATAATGGCTTCCAACCAAGGGTCCCAAAATGCTTTGTAAATTGTTAGGCTTAATTTATGAATGCTTGAGAAGTATTCCTATCCCAGGGTCACAAAAGAAGCCTATGGATGCACCAGGAAACTTGCTGACTTCAGTGTCTGTGCTTTAACACCAAACCCTCATTTCCTTCTACTCAGTACAAGACAAAACTGTAAATAGTGTCATTCTGCATATAAATCACATTCTTGAAAGCATGCAAATACTGTAGCTGCATCACAGATTTGGAGAAAACTGCTGGGCATTTCAGATGTGCAGCGTAGCAGCTGCTGATACTTAAGAGCGTTAGTGCTTGCTGGGGATAACCTCTAGACTAGGAAACAGAGAAACATTTAGGCTTCACAACACACCTGTGTGTTAAACATTTGTGATTGTGCCTATCTTACAGAAGGGTAAGATAAAGTATGATTAAGTGATTTCCCTGAGGTGTCACACCATGTTAGTGGGGCAGCCAGGAATAGCACCCAAAAGTTCTGACTTCAAGAGCATTCTTCCAACCACTAGCTTACCATAACATATATACACTTTCTGATGTGGTACAGCCAGGCATTCTCCTCATGTCAATGAATTTTTGTTACTCTTGGTGGCCTAGCAGGTTTTGAAAAACAACTTAAATTTGGGAGTACACTTGAACCTCTTTAATATGGCAATTCAGGGAAACCAGGTATGCTGTATTAAAGATTTTGCCAGGCCAAGGGGAGGACTGCAGGGTCTGGGCACATGTGGATCCTACACTCCCCACTAGGGATGTAAATGAGTAGTTGACTACCCAATAAGCCTAAACTTATTGAGTAGTCAAGTCAACTATTTGCTCCACTCCCTCGCCCCCTTTGCTACCTCTGATACAGAGGCAGCAAAGGTGGGGAAACAGGAGCCGGTGCTGGGGGGAGCCGACTTAAAAGCTGGTTCCCCCCATCACCTTCTCAGCAGTGCCACCTGGACCCCTCCCCACTGCTGCCTCTGATAGAGGCAGCAGCGGGGGGGAGAGTAGGGGAGGCTGCTTTGGCAGCAACCCGTCTGCAGGGGGTCCCAGTTTCCCACTAGGACCCCCATTGACTGGGGCTGCTGGGCCCAGTGCGAGCTGGGACTGAGCAAGCCCAGCTCAGTCCCAGCTCACTCTGGTCTGGGACTGCTGCGGCTCTGCATTTTAAATGGGGGTGCTGTGCAGTTGGAAATTAGCCGAACCAAACCGAGGATGTTTATTCCACAGGTTCGGGCAGCGTGGCCGGGATGGGGAGAGGGGATGTCATGGAAATAAATGCAGGCTCAATATAAATCACACAATGAGGGGGCTTAAAGGCCCTTTGCTACCCATGTGTGTCCGCAAATCCTGAGCTAGCCACACAAGGCAGGTTTTGACCCTGCCCCATAGTTCCCTCCAAGCAGGCACATACCTTAGGCATGCACTAACAATTTGAGTCCCGTCCACCTCCTTAGCAGAGCTGTGCAGTGGCTGCTCAGCTGCTCCGGGGAAGGGCCGTGTGGTGGGCATCTGCCCTGCCTCAGGAGCAGCTAGGCAGCCACTATATGGCCTTAGCCCTAGTTTCAGCTCTTCCCCAGTGTTGGAGCTGTGGCTAGGGTGGGCCATGTGGTGGCTGCTGGAGCTGGAGCTTGGGCCATCGTACTAAAAATAGCACCCTAGCCCTGGCCCAGGCAAAAATGAACCACAGCCCCACCCCTCAGCATTAAGGAGCCTGCACTGGTGCTCCATCTGCACCACCACCATCCACACATGGGCTTAGAGCATCCAAAATCTACCTGCCTGGATACCCCAAGGCGCTGGTGTACAAGAGTAATGTGAGGAGTGTGTCTTTCTTCTCAGTTGTGGGCCACATCAGTGAGGGTTTTTTTTCCCCTTTTTTGCTTCTTGTGTGCAGACCCTGACTGATTTTTCTGTGGGTCAGTGGCCCCCAACCCAAAAAAGATTCCCCACACTTGCCCTGATTGATCAGAGATACTATGTTTTCAACCACAGGGAGGGGCGAAGGGAGGGAAGGGTGTGGGGTGGCAGAGAGAGAGGCAGGTGATGGGTGCAAACCCTGCCTCCGCCACGGGGAGCTCAAACCTTTCTTCTCTGCTTGGTTTTCTTGACAATGATTTTTCCTGGTGTCTCTCTTGCTCTATGGAACCTGCGAGACAAAGGGGACATGGACAGGGCTGGCGACTGAGGTCTGGGGAGCCAAGTCTGCACCCTGCTATCCCCACTTTATCTAGCCACACCTTTATTTTTTAGTTCCATTTCTTTTTTCTTGGGACTGCTGTGGCTCTATATCTTAAACGTAGTAATAGCCACCTAGTTCTTACTGCATTTAAAATGCAGACCCCCCAGCACTCCTAACTCTCTCTCAGCTCGCACCAGATCCAGGACCTACCCCATTTCAGCTCTGCAGTTTAAATGTAGTTGGAGCCAGGCTGCCTCCACAGCTGGCTCCTAGTACAAAGCCACAGTGCGGGTAGCTCCTGGACCGGTGTGAGCTGGGACAGAGCGCTTCCCCTTATCGACTAATTATGTAGTCGATACCAATTACCTGGCTCTTAACATCCTTACTCCCTGCTGCTCCCAGGCACCACCATCTGCTGCTATGGAAGCAGTGGGGGAAAAGCCTCAGGGGAAGCTGACCTGTGTACTGCCGTTTCCCCAGCTGATGGGGGGAAGGAGGGAAAGCACAGCATGGGCAGAGCTGCTTCTTTCACCATGCCACAGGTGTTCCCAGATTAGGGATACTCAGAGTATGGAGGTTCAGCTGTATTCAGCAGCCAAGATTTACTGATCTCTATTTTTGTTCCTACTTTCCTAGAATAACTGAGCTATCTTCATTTTTATTTCAACTTGATATTATCAACTGGGTATCTTCCTCATCCTAAACTGCATCCTAAGTATGGCATTGATCTTATATCTAATTTTTTAAACTAAGATGCTAAACTGTGAAGTTGTCAGTGTATTTCCAGAAGTTAGCCTCTACGAAAATTCTTACATTCTGAGAATTAGCTTTAAAGAAAGGAGTTGCATTACTGATTTCTATCCAGTGGCTATAAGTAGCTTGAAACTACTTTTCCCGTTCTTTTAGAGAATGGTAATTCAAGAAGTGATGAACTCAAAAGGAAATGTGAAGCACTTGAAGCTCAGCTGAAAGTCAAAGAGGCTGAAAATAATGAATTATTAAAGGAACTGGAACAGAAAACTGCAATGATAATGGTGCTGGAAAACACCATCAAAGAAAGAGAAAAGAAGTATTTAGAAGAGTTAAAAATGAAAAGCCATAAGCTAAATATGCTGTCAAGTGAACTAGAGCAGCGAGCAAGCACTATTGCATATCTGACATCACAACTGCATGCTACCAAGAAAAACCTTATGAGTGCAAGTGGAACTTCTGATGCCACCCCATCTGGAAGTCCAGTACTGTCCAGCTACAAGCCAGCCCCTCCCAAAGATAAGCTACCTGAGACTCCACGACGCAGAATGAAAAAAAGTCTGTCAACACCTCTAAACCCAGAGTTTGAAGAGGCCTATAGATTAGGATCGGATAGCCGAAAGCTGCTGTTGCGAGAGCCTGTTGATGCTATGCCTGATCCCACTCCATTTTTATTGGCCAGGGAAACTGCAGAGATCCACCTTATCAAAGAACGGCCTTTAGTTATTCCGCCCATTGCTTCAGAACGCACTTCAGGCGAATCACACAGTCCAGCAAAAGAGAAGCAACATAAGGCGCATATTGGTGTGGCACATCGAATTCACCATGTAACAACATCCCAGCCTCCACCAGAGGTTGAAACATTAGCAGTGGATCAGGTCAATGGAAGTAAAGTGGTCCGAAAGCATCCAGGGACAGACAGAACTGTTTAAGTGAAATTATTGATGTGATGCTCTATTACTCTGTTGCTTTTTATGCACTGTGATCAAATAGCATAATTTCATCGCAGTAAAGTTTCTTTTAATGCTTCATGCATGCCAAATCTTTTCCAGATCTGTCAGCAATAGATTCTCCTATTTCAATGAAACACAACTGAGATTCTTTGTTCATATTGCAAAGTATATAATTACTAAAAGCTGTGGCCAAATCTAGGTGTACCTGACTGCTTGCTTCTAAATACTACTCCATTTACTATAACTGTGTATATGGACAAAAGCACAGGCTACAGTCTGCATTATTAATCAACATTTAATGAAAAGATATATTAATTATAAACCTCCAGCAACATGTATTGGCTGTTAATGTTTAAAATGGCAATGTTCCTTTGAAGTTTTGATGGTGTGTATGTAGCATTCCATACACAGACTCCAACTTTCATGACAAAGCCCTTCTCATGGCAGCATTAAAAATAATGCAGATGTACATAATGTGTTAAGATGACCTATGAGAGAACTTTTTTCAGGTGGTCCTGATCAAACTGTGTTCATATTTTTGTTACATTTCTCTCCACTGTTAGAAAATTCCCAACAAATTTTATTTTATTAATCCTGTATTTTGATTTGTGTCCTTTTACGTAATTCTTAAGTGTCAAATGGTCACGAGTATATAACTGGTGGGTGTGTAGGAAAGGAAAAACTGTGTGTAAGTCTTAATGGAGAGAGTACAAACACTGTCCTAATGGAAAGCAGGCTCCTTGTTTTGGTGTTTAGAAATTGAATGGTTCCTATTAATCTTACACTAATTAATACTTTGCACTATGTTGCCTTTTGAACAAGGCTCTTGAAGCGCCTTACTAAGGTGTAAAAAATACACTGCACAAAAAGTGCACTATTGAAATGTTTGTTTTTATACTTAGCCTGTATATTGTATAACAGCATAAAAACCATCAGACCTAACCAATGATTTATTTGTTTTTGTTTTAAGTTTGAAACAACTTTATAGAGACACCAGGCTCATTCTGAGGTACACTCACAGAAGGATGAAAAATTCAAATGGTATTTTTAGAGTTAGCTGGCAGTGTTAACCTTTGGAGCCCTAGTCCTCATACTGAAAACAGACCGTTCTCAACATTTTAAGTAGTTTGGAGAATTCCATTGCTAATAATTTACATTTTAGTAAAGTACAAATTCTCTCGGGGTTTTTTACAAGGAGTGGGGGAAATCTACAGTTCAAAGGAGAAATTAGTTACTGAGCTTTGAAACAAAAAGGGAAATGTTTTTCTTTAGCCCACAATATTAAAATCTGTTTTGGTTTAGTGACCTCTAGTAGCAAATAAACAGAAAAATTTATCTTTAAATCTCCTCAGTCCAGACGTTTGGAAGATTCTGCAGCATACTTCAGCCATAGATCTCAAGGTACTTTACAGCAGTGGATACATCTCATAATTTTAAGCCATATGTTGAAGTGACTTACCTAAGTGACCACAGGAAATCAATGCTAGAGAACCTGGCTTTCCTTAGGGCACTGTCACACTGGCACTCAAAGGATGTCAGAATGAGTATTATCTTTGACTTGTCCTATCTGATTCCTATGATCCCAAGCACTATTCCTGCTTTAACTCTGCCAATAACATTCCAGCTGTGTGCCTGTTTCCTTCCTTTCTCCCACCCCAAATACACATACAACATAAAAATTTCAAATGCATATTTGGAGTAACCATATTCCTTTAACTCCTAAATTTCTGGGAGTTAGCTGCCACATTCATTCTTGCAACGGTATGACTGCAGTCTGTAATCACAAGAAGCAGAAGTGAGCAAATAAAGATTTCAAAATGCTGCTGCATTCATGATCTAAACTAATAAAGAAACAATTTCTTAGGAGAAGTTTGAAGTAGGTCCTTATCCTCTAGATCATAGATTAGCTAGTGTTCTGGAAATAATCCAAATTCCCATCTGTGCCTGAAACTACAATGATATGGAAACCACAACCAATTTCTGTGGCATGACCAAACAATCAACTTTTGCTCTCTGAGCATGAAAAGAATCTCTCGTACAGAAAGACAGTAGTGGGGCCGGGGGACACACATACACACAAGTGAAAACAGCTTAGTCATACCAACCAGACACAGTATTTGTAAATGAGATTGTTTCATTTTAAGAACTCTCCAGACCAAAAGGCTAAAATCTTTATTTTTCAATGGTACAGAAAAAGTTAAATATAAATTGAAATAAATGGCTAAAATTTGTCATTAAACATCCAGACAGAATTAAATACAAATTAACAAACTACATGGTACTTTTGTATTTACTAAACCTTAACATCATAGGAAAGTTTGCTGCAAATACTTATTTTGAAAATATATCTAGGCCTGTTTAAAAACAATAGGATTCCCTTGAAAATGCAGGCCCCAAAAAACTTGATCCAGTGCTTCTTGGCATAATTTGACTTCATAAATTGTTCTCAGCGTCTCTACCAGTGCATGTCATATATGGTAAATGGGCTGTTTGCAGTGTCAGTCAGAGTTCAAAGTGAGACAGACTCCTTGGAGCACCCAATGAGAAATATGCTTTGTGGTTGAAAGATCAGCTTCAAAAAACTAAACCAATGCCCATAGCATTTCTTCTTGTGGAGGTTGTGTACACAGGTGTCCCGGAATGTATTCTAAAGGCAAGAGAAAGGCAGGTATTGTTTGAAAATAATAGGCACATGATAGAGGAACTAAACACATGAATATGGATCCTTAACAAGAATTAGGGTTTGTGGGATTGGATCCTTACTATAGATGTAAAAAACTTGCATTTACTATTAGAATCCTAGATCTTAATTTAAATCACTGGCTGGGACAGAGGGAGTGATGGGGATATATCAATATTCCCATTTTTCATTTCCTACAATAATCCTAACTGGCTAAAAACGAAATGTTTCACCAAAGATACCAACTAATAGCAGAGAAATCAAATTTAGGGAGACAAAAATGATGTCTTATCTGTTTCAGACGCATTCATCTCCAAAGCAGTTTTGTTGTTTAAAACAATCATATCTGTATGTGCTCTGCCTGTGGTAAATTGAGCCTGTCAATCTGTCCTTGAGGAAAGGTGTTCATACCTGTAGTTTGAGGCGATATGCTTCAACGGGAATTATCTTTAGAATAGGTAGATCTACCACCAACACTTTGGGCTTGCTCCGGGCAAGACAGCAGTTCTCAATGTCCCAGTCTGCACCTTCCAGATATAGACCAGAAACAAAGCATCCTGCAGCAAGTAGAAGATGAAGCCATGCAGAAAGGATTTTTTTAAGGCACATTCCCTCTTGTTATGATAGGATTACAGTAAACTTCAGTGCATTGAAATACTGCCACTGACTCCTATGTTTGCTTATTGTGAATCAGGCACAAGCCAATTTAATGCCATTTTTTAAATTAAAAATGTTTTTTATCTTCAATTGTACTATCTAGGCCCATAGATGGTGAGTTCCATGGGCTTATGAAGCCCTGGCACCAGGAACATTCCTGGCCTGGAGCTGGGTTCCATGAAAACTCTCACCTACTGCCCTGTGCATCCTCCCCCCTTCCCGTCTCCCCCCCACCCCGTGTCCTCCAGCCCTGCCTGCTGCCCTGGTGCAATTTAAAATGCCTTGGGGGCTCCGCCAGCAGTGCAGCAGGGTTGCTTCCATTGGCTTGCTTACTCTGGCCGCTGGCATGGCCACACTCCTGTGGCCAGGGGAGGTGGGGTCTCTGTGCACTGCTCCAGGTGATCTGCTTCCCACCACTATGGAGAAGCAGAGAGCGCAGGAGGCTGCAAGAGGATGACAGGGTGGAACAGGCTGCCAGGCTGCTCTGGCTCCCACGGACACAGTGAATATGTGGGGGGGCTGTCCCCTACCACTGCCTTGCACCAGACATCGCGGTAATCCCCCAGCTTGCGTTGCTCGGGGGAGGGAACTTCAGCAAGGTGCAGGGGTGGAACAGGGCGGGGCCTGCACTGGGGGGTTGCTCTGGGCCCTGCACCTCCCCCCACTATGAATAACCCTGCCTACCCCCTTTCCTCATCCAACATCTCAGAATCTTAGGCAGTTTGGGGGCAGGGGGTGCTGGCTTTGGGTATTCTGAGCATCGCCAACATTTTTTCAAACCTAAGCCCCACTCTAGGCAAAATGTTTTTAAAGGGCCTGATGCTTCAAGTGATAAATCAGTCTCTGAATGCCCAGGGCATGTTATTGCCTAACACCTCAACACCTTTGAATTAGCAAATTCAAATTAATTCTGTGGGACATAATGGACACCTGGACTGTACTCATACAACTCTTCCTATGTCTCAGATGAATTAATACATTGAAAATTAGGTTGACAGAAATGAATTTTTTTACAAAAACAATACAAATGTTCAACTATTCCCAGTTTGTTGATGACTAATAATAATAATATAATTAACAAACAACTACTCTGATAATTAATTACTGCTAAGTTAGCCATCTGTCCAAAGTCTTTATATTAAGTAATAAACCCTTAGCATTCTTGTGAACTGGTATTTTTACTGATGAGGAAGCTACCATGGAAAATGTATATTTGCCTAATGTCAAATAGAAAGCTAATAGCAAAGCAATAAATGTTGCCCAGGAGTCTTGACTCCCAGCCCTCCACTTGACCCCTAAAGGGCTACATTTGCAAAGGTGCTTAAGGTTCCCAAATCATGGATTTAGGCTTCACTGTTATTCACCAAACCCTCGATTAACTGCTGCCTAAACTCACTCAGTGCCTAATATTTTCCTGTAAAAGATCCTTAAGTATCAATGCTGAGTCCCTGTAGGTGTCCACATGCCAAAGCCCCCATGATATCCAGGGAATCCACTATGCTTGCCTGCAGGGTCTGAGCTAGGCAAGCCTAGGGGCCATCTAACTTCACATGCTATGGGGGAAGGAGGATCCTCATAAGTGGTAGCCCTGTTATTAGGATACTCAGCTGGGATATGAGAGACCGCCTAACTTCAAGTCAAGTATCCCCCTACCCAGAAGAAGTGATTTGACCAGAGATCTACCACCTCTCAGATGAGTGCTCTAGCTAACTGAGCTAGTCTGGTATGGGATTCCTTCATTCTCACCTTTTGAAGCTGTTCTAGGGTCTATAAATACTGAATGAAGCAGGATGGGCCAGCGAGCATGAAACTGACTATAGGTAAAACATTCACCTGAAACACCCAGAAACTAGTACTTTATTCCAATGACTCACTACCGTAAAATCTCAAGTATAATGCGCCCTTTTTTCCCTTTTTTTTAGCATCAAAGACGGGGTGCGCATTATCTATAGGAGATTTTTTTAAAAAGTTTCAAACTCACCCTCGGCAGGCACAAGCTGGGCGGGCCAGGACCTGAGTGGGGAGGGGGCCCCACCGGCAGGCGTGAGCTCGGCACGCTGGCAGCTGGACGGGAGACGCTCCCCTGGCAGGCGCGAGCTTGGTGCGCCGGCATCTGGGTGGGGGACACTCCCCCGGCTCGGCGTGCGGACAGCTGGGCAGGGGAGGCTCCCCCGGCAGGTGCGTTCCTTCCCTCCCGTTCTCCGGTATAATGGGTATGCATTATACATAGAAGTTCGGATTTTTCATGATTTTAAGAGTCTAAACTCAGGGTGTGCACTATACATAGGTGCGCATTATACTCGAGATTTTACGGTAATTATATGAAGTGCAACTGCGTCAACAAATGCAACAGAGGGAATTCCCCCATCAGTGGAAAGAGCACTCATTTGGTCAAATTAGGCAGCATGGGGGACTTGAGAGTGCCCACATCCCAGATGAGTATCCTCACTATTAAGCTAAAAGTTAGGAGCCCCCACCGCTTTTTCCTGTTAGAAATATCTTCAGCACCCAAATCCAAGAAAGATTTCAGCTGTAGAGGACAACGCTAGCTGGACTGAGGGATGGGGCCTAGCACATTGTCTCTTCCACAGATCGCCACTGGCTAGCTCCAGTAGCCCTGCTTATGTACGGTTTTTTGTGAATTCCATTCTTAAGCACCTATCTCCCTCCATTGATTGTACATGCAGCTTAGGCACCAAACCTAGGCTTTGTGAATCCCGGTGATTTTCTTGGAATTTAAAGGTTAGTTGTTGTGGTGCACAACATCAGGCCCTTTTCAGGGTTGTGCTAGTCTAGAATACTAGACCAGTCCAGCAACGTCACTCAAGAGGTGTGAAAAATCCATACTCCTACCCTAATCCCACATGTATTCTGCTAGGTTCATGGAAGAATGCTTCCCACCTAGCTCCCACCTCTCAGGGAGATGGATTTACTACAGTGGCAGGAGACCCTCTCCCTTTGTTTTATGTCCACAATGAAGCACTACAGCAATGTACTCATAGCTGTGCTGCTGTAGCATTTTAAGTATGGACAGAGCCTAACTCCCATTTCTGCTGAATACCTTGATATTAGTTCCTTCCACTGAATGACCAAGTTCTTGGCTGCAAAGGCATAAAGTTGAAACAAACTAACACTCATCGGCTTTATAAAATGGCCATTGTGTTTGCAGCCTGTAGTAAGATGAAGGGCTGAAACAAAAGCCCATGTAGCACAGGCCTAGTTTGAGGCCTGAGGCCTAACTAACAATAGACAAAATATGGCTAACATAAAGCAAAGCTAAGTGTGAGCAAGAGACAGGCCTTGCTCACAGAACTTGGCACAAACAGGGCTGAGAGTGCAAAACATTAATTGGTAATAGGCCCAGGTATAGACCAGTAATTGGTACTAGGTACCAACTGCAGAACAATAATTGGTACTGGTCATAAGTTGAAAGTATACGGTACCACCAGCTCATTAAAATAAGATGTTGGTACACACTCCCCACAGATACTGACCCAGGTTCAGGAAAGGTCTAAAATGACAGCATGATTGACAGAGATGATCTAATCAGATCACTAGATACAGGGTGATGGGTGGCAACCTGATGTCAGCAGTGATGTGTAAGTTGTTAGTACCTATATATAAAGTGGTGTCTTGGGGGGATAGTCTTTGGATGACCTGGGGGCAATGGAAATGTTCTATTGATTGAGTCATTCCATTGTTATAACTTGCATTTGGGTAGTGGTTCAGTAGTGTCTACTGACAGCTATTACTGTACTTCACTTAACAAGAAACCTGGCTGGGCACCTTCGATCCTTATCTGATTTGTGGTCTTTGGGGGCTCTCTTGCAGTCTGCTGTGGAGTCTGAGTGCACAAGTCGACACCACACACATCACTGAGCACACACACAAGCTGCCTTCTGGTTATCATCACCGAGGGTGTCAGAGACCTATGATGACACCTCGGCAGTAAATCCTGGCCTTCCTGACTAACTGCACAGCTCAATTAACAACCCCTTTCTCAAACTGTGCTTTGGAAAGCGCTACCTTGTCCAGAGCGCTCGGTGACTTCCTCTGCAGTAGCATAGTGGGTCACTTGTGTGTACAGGGTGGAGCGATCCAGGGGCCAACCATTTTTCCTACAGGTGGCTTGAACAAGTGCTGTGAGATAAGACTCTGGAATATGTAGTCCTGAGAGCCACATAACATTTGGTTCGCCCTCATTAACCTGGAATCAATCACACAAGAGAACATTTTCAATTCTGACCTTCTCTGTCCCATGAAGAAAGTGCCAATTTCTTTATTAAAAAACAGAGGGTTCAGCACTAAGCACCTGCAGCTCTCACTGGCTTTAAATGGAAGCTGCAGGTGCTAAGCAGCTCTAAAGAATGGCCAATGAAGCTCAGTAGCACACTGCAATGATTCAGTAATGCTGTACGTGGTGACACTCCTGTAACTGAATGGGTTTGTTTCAAATATCTTTTATTTAAAGCATTTTATGTCAGGGAGTTAAATCCTATAGACCAGGGGTGGGGAATGTAAGGCCCGGGAGCTGGATGCCCCTGAGGATCACCCAGCACTGAGGAGCCTGCACTGGTGCTTCACCCCCCTCACCACTTCCACCATCCACACACTGGGCTGGAGCACACAAAATGTACTAGCCTGGGTGCTTCAAGGCTCTGGTGTGCAAAGGGAATGTGGAGAGTGTCTTTCTTCTCATCAGTCAGGGCCACATCAATGAGGGTTTTTTTTCTTTTTGCTTCTCACTTGTATGTGGTCTCTGACTGATTTTTCTGTGGGTCAGTGGCCCCCAACCCAAAAAAGGTTCCCCACCCATACACTGTAATTTGGGCAGTAAATCATCCAGATATAGAAAAGGATTTCTCTGTTACTCACCCAGGATGTGTACTGATTATACCTATTCCTAAAGTAAATCATCCAGTTTCCAAGTGTTTTTAGTGTGTCTGGTGCCAGCTTTCTCCAGATGCTGGGGATGTGTCCATTAAAGAGAGCTCGAGCCACTTCATCCAGTTCACTGCTCATTCCAACTTCCCCAGCCAAAGCCTGGTGGGAGAATTTCAGAGGCAGAATTTAGGAATTTCGAAGCCCAACGGACTGGATTCAGGAGGATTCCCTTTGAAATGGAATAGCCTTACTCTCTGTAGTTCAGCTAGTGATCTGGACATACGGATGATCAGTTTGTTAAAACGTTCCAATTCCTGCAATAGTACAACTGTTGTCGGTGAAATTTCTGTTCCCAAAGTCTTTCTTATCTGGTCAAGATCAAATATCTGAGGTATCTTATTTTCTATGTCCTTTGCAACCTGTCCAATATATTCATCTCGACTAATTCCAGTACTAGATTCCCCTGTAATGAAAACAGTTTAACGAGCGCTCAGTAACTTTTACTTTTTCTCTTAATCTAAATTCAGTATGACATGAATTCAAACTTTTCCTACAGGTTTTTAATACTATCAGATTCTGGTTCCTCTCCCACAACATCTTGCATAGGGAAACAACTCCTGTGCCCACACGCAGCCATGCTGAAGCCAGTGGCCAGGCAAACACAATAGGCTGCCCAGGTACAAGAAGGTACAAGGCCAAGGTCTCAGGCATTCAGGATTTACTTTTTGTTTGAAAGAACTGTAGTCTGGATTACAGAATCATACCTGTTTGAGGTTGCAGCTCAAGTAGATGAGACCACATATCTCGAGCAGCCTGTGTATAGTATCCAATTTCAGCATTAGAATGAAGACCAAACACCTCTGGGGTATTAGCAAGTGGCAGAGTCTCTAACTCCTCTATAACACCAAAATATATGAGACTCATCAAAATGAAGTGTATTAAGATACAGCTCCCAGATCTACTCAGATAAAAGGTGTTTAATGTTTAAAAAGTAAGAATGTTTTAGATTTGTAAACTAAGAGTGATGAGCTGACCACTAGACTCTCACAGAATTAGACACATCTGGGCATATTAACCAATGGAACAAAAACATTTCAATCAGTACACAGAATGGATGGCTGAAGTTTGCTATCCCCCTTTTACAACAATAGAAATTCAGAAAGAAAAAAATATTGCAGGTAGAATTTTTAAATACTAATTCATATGGAATAAAATGCATTTCTTACCAACAAAGTTATCCTTTGTGTCTCCTGCTGGGATTTTATAATCAACTTCATCATTTTTATAAAAATGGAATGGTTGGAATGTGTCAAATATGAAATCCCCTAAATACTCATCCATATATATGGTCAGAATACGGCGATCAAAGCTGTCAATTGCACGCCCACCATACATGACCTAGAAATGAGTGAATCTATTTGTATATAACATGCTTACTTGCAACAAGTAAAACTTTTGAAAACGTTGTACACTGGCCCATCATGAGGAAATTCTGTGATTCTACTGTAGCTCCTCTTAATGGGGCAAAATTAGGAAGTACCGGCACACTCGGGCGAGTCTAGAGATGGCTGCCAGATGTAGACCATGACAGAGCTGGTCTTCTCAAGCCTGATAACTGAAGAGACCACAAAGGGCCAAGAGCTCACTAAGATAAAAAATTCAGTTTCCTTACCAGCTGCAATACACTATGCATGGAGTGTAGAGGGAGCTCTGAAGTGCTTCGTAGCTATAATGCTGAAGAACCCATGTGGTCGGCAGGTGGGATTGAACCTGGAACCTGAGGTGCTAAAGGCATGAGCCTCTATTACATCAGCTAAAATCCACTGGCTAGTAGCTAAGGCTGTAGAGCAAACTCACCAGTCTCTCAGTACCCCAGGTTACATACTGCTCCCAGCTGAGGAATCACATCCCAAACTTCAGAGACCTCCCAGAAGTTCATCTTAGATGAGCCCCCACTAGTAACACTGATGGGCCTTAGTCATTAGCAGGCAGCATTGAACCTGGGACCTTTGGAGCTAAAAGCACTGTCTCAATGCTCCTGGGTTACATAAATATCCCTTCGTATAGTTCACACTCTGGCACTGGCCTTTTGTAAAGGCAATTCTTTGCAGCTATTCTTCATGGTGCTTTTCAACAAAGGATCCCGAGAGCTTTCTGATCTGGAATTAAGAATCCCAGCTTCTCCATGGTGTAGGTAAGTGTTATGTCCCTTTTTCACTGAGGCAAAGCGGTTAAGTGACTTACTCAGGGCCATGCAGAAATTTCTTGGAAGAGCCAGGACAGAACCTTACCCCACTTTGCTTGAAGATATGATGGATCTTTTTGCAAGTGCTGTCCTTCTTTGCATGATTTTTTTTTTACCATCAGAGCTACTTAACAACCACACTATTGTATGTATTTACCTCTCCAATGAGATACTTGAGACTACCCCATGGAATTTTGTCATCATTTTGCTGGTAGGCTTTGGTCAAGTACGTATTCAGGATTTCCATGCACACCTAGAAACAATTATTACAACATGGTGGATGAGAAAAGTCACAAATTAGTCACACAAGGATACAGACTTATTTAGCCATCACACAATTCTAATTTATACATCAATTTACACGTTTTCCTCAAAAAAACAATGAAAATTAAGTCTCACAACAAACAGGCAGCAGGGGGGGAAATATAAAGAGGGTGGATCAGTAATCTGGTTTATTATTCTCAGCAATCCTGATACTGGTTAAAATTAACCTTATAGACTCATGGGGTTCACAGTGTCTGTGATGACAGGGAAAGGAGAAGCACTCTAACTTCCTGTGAAAGGGAGGTTGGATAGACAGAGAGCACATTTGCAAAGGTAACCTGTGTAAACTCAAGACAAGGACTATTAGCATTTATTTCTTACCTGGAAATCCGATTCATTAAAATCATATGGTACATTCCAGCCAATCTTCCCAAACTTCCTTCTCTCCTGAACCACTGCATGGAAAAATGCTAAGACATAGACCAGAGATTTAAATGCGCCATGTGGGCATTGCTCAAGGGCTTCATGGGGAATTTTGAAGTAGGTGGCTCTCATATTCAGTTTTAGTCCATTTGGTGGTTCTGTTACAACCTAGCAAAAGGAAAAAACCTGTCAATTGTTTTGCAAATTACTACATAAAGTTATGAACTTTACACTTTTGCTCTATACTTCATGTTAAAAATATAAAGAGCAGTTGTATATTATTTCAATAACAATACTAATAGTTTATTAGGTATGCTTAATTATACTTTGAAATAAAATTCAAATATTTTGAATGACACATTTAATTAATTTTGCCTTAGGAAAAAGGGAAAGACTACTAGTCCTGTATCCTGCAGATGGCAAAATTGAGGCATAGACAGATTCTTAGCTCAAATGTCACAAAAACCCTAATTTGGGCTTGCAAACCCTAGGCTATGCACACAAAGGAGATATTTGCAGCCTTAAATTAAAGATATACACATATCTATTTTTTTTCAGCTCTGGGATTAAGCCCTGCCAGTAGCGAATGTTTTAAAGAGGTCATTGATACAGTAGAAATCATATCTGAACCAATGACTGTGTCTTAAATGTCACTCTGCTATGCTAACATCCATCAGAAAAAAAAATGATTATTGGCACAGCAATGATTTATAACCACGGAAATAAAGTCACCACAAAAAGAACATTAGCACCACATCTTTGGCATGCCATTTATAAATAACAAGATCACCTAGCTGGTGATAAATGCTTCATCCTTATGTAGCAGCTGGAAACATTGTCCTATCAGAACGTTTGCCTATTGACACTGTTAAGCAGCTGGACACAGATCTCTGTTCTTGTAATGGACAGGAGGAGTCCTGACCAGCACTTGGTGACTAAGGGGTTAACTCAGGTAGCTAGCAAAGGTGTTGGCCAGGGGGCCAGGAGAACCAATTGAGATAGAGGGTTGAAATTTGAATTGGATATAGATGCCTTGCCTGCTTTCTTTGTGTGGGAGAGATAAATGAGGAGGTGAGAGACACAAAATGATTTAAATATAGGTAGGAGTACTATGTCTCCAAGGAATTTGGGGCATGGGAATGGACTGAACAAAAGGTATGTCTACATTGCAGGGGTTTTCCGGGATACCAGAAGTGTCTGCCATGTCTAAGGAATGCATTTGCTCTTCTGCTTTTTTTAGCGTAAGAGCAAACGCGCTCTTTCAGGGAGCCCTTTATACAGCTAGTCCTCGAGTTACGAACGTGTCGACTTACGACCGTTCGCACTTACGACCAACCTCCCATTAACCCCATTACAGCCAGTCCCTGACTTACGAACGCACTATGCGCTCTTACAAACAGCGCGGCCGTATTTAAAAGCATGTATTCCCGACCTACGAACAAATCAAGTTACGACCAGGTTTTTGGTACGTAACCCATTCGTAAGTCAGGGACCAGCTGTACCTTATTCTACGAAAGATAAGGGCTCCGCTGAAAAAGGAGGCTTTTCTGCCATTTGGCCCCATCTAGACTGGGCCAAATGGTGGAAAAAGCCTCTTCTGGAAAAGTGATCGGAAAAAGCTATGCAAATTGCAGAGCGCAATTTGCATAGCTTTTTCTGAAAAAAATCTATAGTGTAGACCTAGACAAAGAGAAAATTGTAAGTAAGTAAAGGGAAAAGTGAATCCAGTCACATTCAGGGTAATTTTTCTTTATTTTGTGGTTTGGTTTTAACTACTCTGTGTGAATTTATGCTTCCCCTCCCCATTTACAATCTTGCTTTGTGCCCAGAGACTTTTCTCTGTATCTTAATTTGTTTTCCTTAGTTGCTCTGTAACATCTAGCAACCAAGTATGCTTTATCAAGTTTATCTTTTGTTTTGTAATAAAAATCACTTCTTTTAAGGTAATGATTTGATTCTTGTGTCCTGGAAGGTCTGTCTGACTGTGTGTATCTGCACGCCTCAGACTGAGGCAGGGGTGGGCAATAATTTTTTCCCAAGAGCCACTTCAAAAATTTGTGAAGTAGCCCCTGGCCACCCCGTGAGGGGCGGGGTCTAAGCAGGAAGGGGCAGGGCTATCCCACTCCCAGACCATGATTGGTCTGGGGGTGGGCAAACCCCTTTGCCCTCCCTTCCCACTAGGCATCCATGCCCTGGAAGAGGCTTGGCATGCTCCTCCACCCCCAGGCCAATCAGGGCCTGGGGGCGAGAGAACATGGGAAGCCTCCTCCCGCCCTGCAAGGAGCACGTGGCACTTTGAAGTGCTGCGGGCTTCTTGCAGGGCTGGGGCAGGGCGAAGGAAGCTTCATGCAGCTCCCCTGCCCCTAATTGGCCGGAGGGCCTCCGTGGGCTGGATCCACCCGCATGGTGGGCCGCATCTGGCCTGCGGAGGCCCTTTTGCCCACCCCTGGACTGAGGGGTCAGCAACCAGAGACTACAGCTTGTTTTTCTCTTTTCTTTTTTTCAAGCTCTTTTGCGGCAAAAAATTTGGGGTTCCCCAAGGGGTGGTTTCAAGTGTTCACCCATGGTTTTATGCATAAAAAAGCACCTGAAGGTGGCAGCGAATCCCCAAAATCTGTGTATTATGATTCTGGGGGGAAGTTTTTTGTAACCAGTGCCTGTAGAGGCAAGGTTTTGAAGCTCTCTTGTAGGCCACCACCTTCGGAGCGCCAAAGTGGGGAAAAACTCTGACAGCTCTACAGTTTCAGGATTACAGAACTGACAGGAAGTATTTCGATGAATCTGAGTATTTCTAGTCCATTCATCACAGTGGTGTCTGGGTCGAAAGGGCATTTACAAAGGTCTTCACTATTACTGATGGAATCATAACAAAATGTATGCTTAAAAGTAGCATCAGATGAACGCTTCTCTTAAGCTTCTTTCACATCAGTGAAAACTCACCATCTGGACAACCAGAGGATGAAAATAGGTTCTTGCTCACCAAGTAAAAAATGCAGCATACTATATTCAGGCCAAATTCCCACCAAGGTCAATCAGTTTTCCCAGAATAAGGTTTTGTCAACACTACCAAGTTTTGTCACCAAAATATGTTTTTTGGGGACAAAACAGTGAGAGCATATATACTGCCATGTGACTTTTGTCCAGAAAAATGTCCAGTTTTGGTGTCAAAAAAACTTCAATCCCTACAAGACACTTTTTTCTTTTTCCCTTGCTTTATTATTAACAAAAGAGCTAGTCCAGACTGCTTGTTGTTTTGTCCACAGATCTGGCCTCCAGCAGTATCCCACAATGCCTTCCCCAATTGCTCTGCTTAATGATTTCTCTGCTGCCCTTAAGGTATGTGCTCTCCTCTTTCAAAGGTCCAGGAAGTAGCTGACAGCTGAGTGTGCTGCTCCCTTTGGAGAACAAACAAAGAGCAAATCAATGGAGTGCTAGGCACAAGGCAGGAAGACTGCTGCTGCAAGGAGAGGGAGATAGGCTGCTGTGCTTCTTTGAGATTCCTCAGGAGGGAGAACTCGCAGACCTATTCATGGGGCTGCTCCAAGCAGCTGAGGAGGCTGTAGGAGAATCTGGAGCAGGGGAGAATCCCACGATATACAGGGATCATCTCTGCCTTCCCACAATACTGCACTGTGGGATACATATTCATAGTGCATTGCTCACACTGCCAATCATGGTGCCCCTACTGTGGACATGATTTTTTGACAGAGGGAGCAAGTGCAAACGCCCTTTGGCAGTTAAAGTTTTGTCAACTTCCAGATGTTGACCTAAGTTTTGTCTACAAAATGGTAGTGTAGACAAGGCCTGAGAGTGGCATGTCATGAATAAGAGTGGCGTGTCATGTCTTCTGCTGGTGTTTCACGCCTGTATTGTACCTTTAAAGACTTCTGAAGTATTCCAATGGGAAAGCCCTGGATAGGGTCAGTAGTAAGCCACAGGCGGAAATCTGGATGAGATTTAGTAATTCTCTCCAATGCTTTCTCCAAATCAATCAGCCATTTCACCAAAAGATGACAGTTTTGCAACATTAACCATTGTCCACGAGCCACTGCATTTTCCAGCAACTGAAGTGCAACCTGTATCAATGAGATGCCTATGAGTAAAGTTTGATTTGATCTGGAAAGTGCAAGGAATCTGAATGATTTAGTGCATCCAACTGGTTCTTCATCACAAGAAAACAGAGCAATTTCTTTCTTTCTTTTGCAATAGAATTCTCTTGGCACACTTGGGGAAACAAATATGTCCAAGTAAGCTATTGTCCCATTTCTCAGAGCCTCCCAGGAATACCTTGTGCTATGAGAGATGCTCTTTTATTCCATTAATTGTTTTAAAAATAAAAATAGCACAAAGCTTTCAAACACTTGAAAATGGCAATAAAATAATTTTGGTCCATTAGAGTGGGGTTTTCAAAAGAACTTAACTCAGCTCTCACTGACCCCAAAGGGACATTAGACACTTATTTCAAATTATAGCAGAGTAGCTAGATGCTAAGTGCTTTTGAAAATCCCTCCAGCCATGATAGAGCAGGGAAGCAGGAAAGGTAAAAAGAAAGGACAGAACAATGTCTTGTTGCTTGCAGATACCAAATATGCAGTGATGACTTTCCCTACATGGAGCTGCAGGGACACCGATTGAAATCTGATGGCCTGCATATCTGCACCTTCTCAACCTCAAGACTTGTTTTGCTACAGGTGAGAAAGCAAATCTGAACCTATCTTTATTCAAACAACTAATCAGCTGACCAGACCATTGCCTGCTCTCCTTTTACACAAAGTGGATGGGCGCTTCTAAGATGGAAATATTTATGCCAATTCCCACCGAGCTTCCTTGTTTTTAATACTCCGAGTAAGGCTTTCCCCAAAGCTGGGGACTGTTGGAACAGATGCAAGAACAGACTCCTAATGTCAGGAATGAGATCGGCAGCAGTCACTAAATAATGTAGGGAAGACAGCAAAATACATGCCATGCCATCGAAATGTACTTCAGCACAACAGAACTACCTTTTCTTGTCCTTGTCCCATAGCAAGGAACTTGAGTCGATTCCCTCCAAAGCCTGTCCGATCAGCCAGTTTCATGAGGTCACTGGCAGGGTCAGAGCCAGGACTTAGGATAAAAACAATGGGCGAGTTAGGTGTGCTCTGCTCAAAGATAGCTTCAAAGCTGATCACTGGAGGCTGAACATATCTGGTGGGGAGTACAATAAATTGGTACACTAATTTACATAAGAACATAATTTACACAAAATATAATGTAAAAGTCAAATGAAATTAAAATGATAAATCTGAAGCAAAATATTTTTACCTTTTCAAAACAAAATGTTTCAACATCATCCAAACAAACCAAGAAACTCAAAAGCGTCGGTTACTCACCTGGTGCAGTAACTGCAGTTCTTTGAGATGGTTGTCCCCGTGGGTGCTCCATCTTGAGGTGCACCAGCGTTGCTGCTCCTCTAGTCAGAGACTTTTGACCTCAGTGCCCCCCAATTGGCTGCACACACAGAACGCTAGTGCGCAACATTTGAAATGGCTATCCTGCACACACAGCTATCCACCTCCTCAGTTCCTTCTCTGACCCGGATATAGTTGGATCCAAAGCAGAGGGGAAGAGGGTGGCTGATGGAGCACCCACCGGGACAACCATCTCGAAGAACTGCAGTTACTGCACCAGGTGAATAATCTTCCCTTCTTCTTCAAGTAGTGTCCCCATGATTACGAAGCAGTATTCCTGCTCAGTGGTGGGCACTTCGTTGAATTCAACTCGGTAACTGCAGGAATCGCTCGGCTGAAACGGGTATCAGTATCTGCAAACAACTGGATGGCATAGTGCTGCATGAAGGTGTGTGCTGAGCCCCATGTGGCAACTTTCCATATCTCTTCTGTTGGTATGCCCCAAGAAAAGCTGTTGGTGCTGCCATTGCTTTCGAGGAGTGAGCCCGTATGATTGTCGGGGGCTCCTTTTGGAATATGTTGTAAGCTAGATGTATGCAGCCTGTTATCCATTTAGACAATCTTTGTTTGAATCACAGAATCCTAGAGCTGGAGGAGACCTCAAGAGATCGAGTCCAGCCCTCTGCTCAAATGAGGACCAACCCTAACTAAATCATCCCAGCCAGGGCTCTGTTAATACAGGACTTAAAAACTTCTTTCAGTCCCTGGAAAAATCATGGAGGGTATCCTCAAGGAATCTCCATCTCTAGAGGTTTTTAAGTCTCAGCTTGACAAAGCTCTGGCTGGGTTGATTTAGTTGGGATTGGTCCTGCCTTGGGCAGGGGGCTGGACTTGATGACCTCCTGAGGTCTCTTCCAGCTCAATGATTCTATGATGGAGATTTTATCACCTGCCTAGGTAATCCATTCCAGCACTTCACCACCCTCCAGATCCTAGTGAAATAGTTTTTCCCTAATATCCAACCTAGACCTCCCCCACTGTAACTTGAAACCATTACTCCTTGTTCTGCCATCCGTCACTACTGAGAACAGTCTCTCTCCATCCTCTTTGGAACCTCCCTTCAGGAAGTTGAAGGTTGCTATCAAATCCTCCCTCACTCTTCTCTTCTGTAGATTAACATGCCCAAATCCCTCTGCCTCTCCTCGTAGGTCATGTGCTCCAGCCCCCTAAATCATTTTGGTTGCCCTCCGCTGGACCCTCTGCAATGCGTCCACATCCTTTCTGTAGTGGGGGGCCCAGAACTGGACACAATACTCCAGATGTGGCCTCACCAGTGCCGAATAAAGGGGAATAGTAACTTCTCTAGATCTGCTAGAAATGGTCCTCCTAATATGCCATTAGCCTTCTTGGCTACTAGAGCACATTGTTGACTCCTATCCAGCTTCTCATCCACTGTAATCCCCAGGTCCTTTTCTGCTGAACTGCTACTTAGCCAGTCCATCCCCAGCCTGTAACAATGCTTGGGATTCTTCCGTCCCAAGTGCAGGACTCTGCACTTGTCCTTGTTGAATCCCATCAAATTTCTTTTGCTCCAATCCTCTAATTTTTCTAGGTCATTCTGGACCCTATCCCTGCCCTCCAACACATCTACTTCTCCCCCTAGCATAGTGTCATACACAAACTTGCTGAGGGTGCAGTCCATCCCCTCATCCAGGTCATTAATGAAAATGTTGAACAAAACCGGCCCTAGAATGAATCCTTGGGGCACGCCACTTGAAATCAACCGCCAACCAGACATAGAGCCGTTGATCATTACCTGTTAGGCCCGACAATCTAGCCAGCTTTCTATCCACCTTACAGTCCATTTATCCAATCCATACTTCCTTAACTAGCTAGCAAGAATATTGTGGAAGACCGTATCAAAAGCTTTGCTAAAGTCAAGGTATATCACATCCACCGACTTTCCCATATCCACAGAGCCAGTTGCCTCATTATAGAAGCTAATCAGATTGGTCTGGCATGACTTGCCCTTGGTGAATCCATGTTGACTATTGCTGAACACCAGGGCTCGACAAATTATGGAAAACCCTACTCGCCAGACAAAAAAGGGACTCGCCCCCCCCCCCCAAGTGTTTTTTAATGGCATAAATTCCTAATAAGAATAAGAACAGTAATTACTAATAAGTTATTAATAAATATCACCCAAGTTATTAATAAATATCTTATAAACCTCTACCTTTTCCCTCTGCTGCCATGTCTCCTCCCCTTGCTCCATAAGCTCCCCTGGTGCCTGCTGCCCCCCAACCCCTCACCCACCTCTGCTGTCCTGACTCCTGCCCTTATCACTGCCCTCAGCCTTCCTGAGACCTGCCCCCTCCACCAGCCCTTCTCTCCCCTGTGCCCACTCGTCCAGTAGCCCCACTCTGATCATGTGAGCTACCCCTCCTCATCCCCTCTTCTAACACCTCCCTCTGCACACCTGCCCTGCCTCGCTCCTCTGGTCCCTCCCCTGCAGGTGTCTGTCCTTCTGCGTCACCCCCAGAGTCCCCTGGCACCTGCACCTTCCCTTAGCCCTGCACCCTCCTGGGGCCTCCCCTTCCCTCACTGCCCCTGCCCCCTTTGCCCTTTTCCTGATACCCACCCCCTCACCACCCTCTGCCCCCATTCCCCTCATGCCCCTCTGTGCCCACACACATGACTTGCTCCATCCCCGTCTTCCTCATGCCCACCCCTTCTTTCAAGCCTTCTCCCAGCACCCACCGGGCCAGTCTGCCCCGCACTCGCCAGCTGGTAAAATCTACTCGCCACGGGCAAGCAGGCGAGTGTATTTGTCGAGCCCTGCTGATCACTTTCCCTTCTTCCAAGTGCTTCAAAATGGATTCCTTGAGGATTCCCTCCATGATTTTTCCAGGGACTGAGGTAAGGCTGACTGGTCTGTAGTTCCCTGGATTGTCCTTCTTCCCTTTTTTAAGGATGGGTACTACATTTGCTTTTTTCCCAGTCATCCAGGACCTCTCCAGATCTCGGTGAGTTTTCAAACATAATGGCCAAAGGCTCTGCAATGACATTTGCCAACTCTCTCAGTACCCTTGGATGCATTAAATCCGGCCCCATTGATTTGTGTATGTCTAGCTTTTCTAAGTAGTTCTTAACCTGTTCTTTCTCCACTGAGGGCTGCCCACCTCCTTCCCATACTGTGGTGCCTAATGCAGTAGTCTGGGAGCTGACCTTGTCTGTGAAGATAGAGACAAAAAAAGCGTTGAGTACTTCAAATTTTCCCACATCATCTGTCACTAGGTTACCTCCCTCATCCACTAAGGGCCCCACACCCTCTCTGATCACCCTCTTATTGCTAACATGCTTGTAGAAACCTTTATTGTTACCCTTTCCATCCTTTGCTAGCTGCAATTCCAATTCTGCTTTTGCCTTCCTGATAACTCCCCTGCATTCTCGAGCAATATAGTTATACTCCTCCCTAGTCATCTGTCCAAGTTTCCACTTTTTGTAAGCTTCTTTTTTGTGTTTGGACATGGGTAACCCTTTTGATCTCTCAGTAGATGATACAAAGAGTCGTGGAGATTTGCAAAAGGGTTTCGTACGTTGCAAGTAGATGGCGACTGCTCTGTGGACATTGAGGGTGTGAAGCCAACAGCCAACCAGACATCAAGCCTTTGATCACTACCCATTGGGCCGATAATTTAGCCAGCTTTCTATTCACTTTACAGTCCATTTATCCAATCCATACTTCCTTAACTTGCATCCCAACCTTTTTCTGTGGTCTTTGTAGGATTTAGGGATGAAGATGGGTAAATATATGGGTGTGTTACAGTGGAATAAGATAAGAACTTTTGGGAGAAATTTGGGGTGAGTACAGAGGACCACTCTGTCCTTATGAAATATTGTGTATGGAGGGTCTGTCATTAGTGCTCCTAGCTCACTCACTCTTCTTGCAGAGGTAATTGCAACTAGAAAGGCAACCTTCACTGATAGAAGGGAACAAGTGGCTAATGGCTCAAAGGGCTTGTCTATGAGTGCCCTGAGGATGAGGTTGAGGTCCCAGGCTGAAACTGTGCCTCTCTGTGGTGGAAACATATTGCGTAGGCCCCAGAGGAATCTCTTGGTGGATGGGTGAGTGGAGACAGAATAGCCCTGTATTGGCGGATGTAGTGCCGTTATGGCAGTGAGATGTACTTTAATTGAGCTTAGTGATAGTCCTGTTTTATGTATTTCTAGCAGGTAAGTAAGCTCTTTTGAAACCTCAGTATCTATTGGAGTGAGGTTTTGTTTTGAGCACCAGACCGTGAAGTGATGCCATTTTTGTTTATGTTTTCCTGGTGGCAGGCCTGTGACAGTTCACGAGGATTTGCTGCCCTTCCTCAGGGTACTCCACTTCTGCAGGTGTCAACCAATTACCATCCAGGCATGAAGATGGAGTGTGTGGATGGCTACATGGTGCATCTGCCTCTTCTGTTGTGTAAGCAAAGATCAGACAGGAGGGAGGCAGGATGGAGGATGTACACTCATCTGCAGCAGGCAAGGCTACCAGGTTTGCCTGGGTCAACTCAGGGCTATGAGTATGACTTTGGTTCTATCCTGCCTGATCTTCAGAACAGTGCATTGGATCAGTGGAAATGGTGGGAATGCGTACAGGAGGGCTGCTTCCCATTTTATGCTGAACGCATCCCCCCAGGTTCAGGGACCCAGGCCTGCTCTGGAGCAGTAATATGGGTGCCTTTTGTTTTTGTGGGTGGCAAAGAGGTCCACCATCAGAAATCCCCACTTCTGAAATAGATGGTTCAGTGTGGTGGGATTGATCTCCCACTCGTGCTTCTATGCAAAATTTCTGCTGAGACTGTCTGCCAGGACATTGTCCTTGCCTGGGAGGTAGGTCAAGATCAATGTTATATTTCTCAGAATGCACAATTCCCACATTTTCACTGCTTTCCAACACAGCTGGCAGGTTCAAGTTCCCCCTTGTGTCGATTGATAGAATACATTGTTGTGACATCGTCCATTACTATCTGGACTCTTTTGTTCTGGATCATTGTCAGGAAATGGATGCATGCATTGCATACTGCCCTAAGTTCCAGTAGATTTATGTGGTGGCCTCTTCCTTGTCCCACTGAGCTTGGACGATGTGTTTGCCCAAATGGGCTCCTCAGCCCATTAAGGAGACATCCATCATGATTGTTAGCGTTGCAGGTGGTTGCTAGAACGAGATCTCTCTGCACACGTGATATAGTGTCCATCACATGAGTGTGGACTTTATTTTGCTTGGCATGGAAAGGTGTCTGTTTATAGGGATGGGGTGTGACCTGTACACTGACCTTAGCCAAGCATACAGTGGTCTCATGTGCAGCCAGTATATGGTACCACAAACATGGCTGCTGCCATGTGTCTCAGTAGTTATAAGCAGTGATGTGCCATTTTAAATGTGCTTGCCTGTGCCAGGATACCAAGTCCTTGATAGTTGTAAACCTGTGTGCTGGTAGTGGCACTATAACTTCCTGCAGTCCGAGTGCACTTCTATGAATTCTATAGTATGAGTGGAAGTAAGCACACACTTTGCCAGATTTATTTGTAGGCCCAGGGTATTGAACAGTGTTCTGATTGTTGCTACTGCCTGCTATGTGTCATGTGCTGTGGGGTCTTTTAGCTGGCAATCATCTAGGTATGAGAATATAGTGATGCCTTTTTTCCTTAGGTGGGCAGCTATCACCGCCACCCTTCGAGAACACCCTTGGTGCTGTTGAGAGCCCAAAAGGCAACACTTTGTATTGGAAATGTAGGTCCCTTATAGTAAATCATAGGAACCATCTGTGGGCTGGATGTATTGAGATAAAAAAATATGCATCCTGAAGGTTGAGGGTGGACAGCCAAACTCCGTTTTACAAAGTAGGAATGACGGTTCCTAGGGTTACCATCATGAACAGTTGATAACGAACAAAGCGATTGAGTTTTCGGAGATCTAATATGGGTCTCCAACTCCCTGTCTTCTTGAGGAAGTAGTGGAAATAGAATCCCTTCCCCATCTTTTGGTGGAACTTCTTCTATAGCCCCTAATTGTAAGAGGTGTTGTGCCACTTGTAGAAGCACATTCATGATAGGGATCCCTGAAGAGGGACGGGGAGGGGAGTTAAGGGTGGGGGATGTTAATGAATGGGATTCAGCAACCTGTTTTGATGATCTCCAAAACTCACTTGTTCATGATGATGGTCCACCATCCCGGAAAAAATGCATGTTGTACAGCAGGGCTACTCAACACATGGCCCACGGGCCATTTGTTTGCAGCCCATGGTGCGGTTTGGGTTTACACAGCTTAACACATGGCCCGCAGGTGGGAGCCAAAACAAAAAAGTAGTCTATATAATGGTCTTCTGTTGGTATGTGTTTTAGTAATTAAATTCCTGGACTGTCATTGCTCATTAAAAGTGCTGTCTGGAAATCAGGTAAATATTGCATTTTATTAATAACAGCAGAACTGACTTATATGGGGCCTGTGTGTTGTGTAGTCTTGCCTTAAACTTTGTATTCATGCCTGTCAGTGTGAAAGAAGCTATTTGCATATATATTTGCATGTATATGCAACCACACTTAAGTTGCGGCCCCTGGCATGTGCTGTGAGTATCATTGTGACCCCCAGGGCTTCCAAAGTTGAGTAACTCTGTTGTACAGGGTTTGGATTGCTGCCTTTGAAAACTCAGTGCTATCTGATCCTTGACCAGACCTTCAAAATGCCTGATGGGATCTTGAGGGCTGTTGTGCAGTTGTCTGATCGGAGACCTGTCTGCTCCTGTTCTGCCTTGGTCAACACCTGTTGTCATAGTGTCTTGGCAGTTGGTTAAATGGGGTTGGTTTATATCTATGTATGTAAGATCTTCCCTGTTTTCTCTTATTCACAGTTATGTGGCTTCCTAGGGTCTTTAGTGTGGCTCGTGAGTCCTTCAATGTATGGAGTGAGGCATTGGTGGATTTGGCAAAAAACTTCGTGCCCTCGAATGGTAGAGCTTCAACCATGGACTGGACCTCCCTTGGAAAGCCACAAAGCATGTCTCATGATGATTGCTGATGCTAGGGATCTCGAGGCCATGTCCGCTGAATCTAAAGCGGCCTGTAGAGCTGTTCTGGAGATTAACGCTTCTTCACTGATGTTTGCTTTAAATTACTTTTTTATTGTCAGGAAGATTTTCAATAACATTTGCAAGTTAATCAAATATGTGGTGTGTTTATTTTGCAAGGAAGGCCATATAATTTGCAATTCAGAGCTGAAGGCTGGCTGATGAGTGAGCCTTCCTGCCCATTAGGTCCATGCGTTTCCAGTCCTTGTCGTAGGGGACTGTGTGTATGGCCTTCTGTTTGCCTCTCTGGTTGACTGCCTTGACCACTAGAGAGTTCGGCGTGGGCTGCGAGAATAATAAGTCTGCACCCGTTGGGACCATGTAGTACTTGGGGTCAGATCTTTTGCGAGTCGGCAGAATTGTTGCTGGCGTTTGCCATTTGGCTTTGGCAGAATCCATGAGTGCCTCATTCATGGGAATCGCCAGCTTGGCACGTGGAAAACCTTGCAGGATGTTTGTCAGCTTGTGTTGGGTCTCAGGCAGAGCTGACAGGGATATTTCCAGTGTGTCTGCCACACATTTAAAAGGTTCCTGAAAGGATTTAAAATCATCCCCTGCATTTGGTAGGCGGGGGCAAGTCTGTTGTTTGCTCTGCCCCTGTGATGTCAACTTCCTCTTCGTCCTCTGAGAAGCAGGAATGGTCAGGGGACCGAGTAAGTGGGACCTGAGGCTTGGGTGCCTGTGGTAGCTGTGGCTGCTGAGGTTGTTGAACTCTGTATGCCACCCACGGGTCCCAGTATGGCCAGTTAGCTGGTGCGGATGGCAGAAGCCATGGTGGTGGTTGCCACTGTTGCACTTGCTGTGTTGGTTTGAGTGATGAACTTCTGGGAGTAGGTGTCTGTATCGGTTCGTTTGTCGTCATCACTCAGAGGCGGTGCTGAAGCCAGTGTTGAAGAAAAACTGAATCTGGAGGTATTTGGGGTGCCATCTATGCCAAAGAGTGGTGTCCCTGGTACTGACGCCACCATCAACTCTGCTGTGGTGGTAAACTGAGGCAGTGTGGGTAGAGGAAGTGGGATGGGCACTGCAGGGATTTGTAGTATCTGCACTGGCATTGAGGCTTGAGCCGTTGCCGGCTGCTTGTTATGCGCATCTCGTGCTTCACTGGTGCCAGTGCTGTGGGAGCTTGTAATGAAGTGCCCAATGCAGGTGCTGATCGTGGTCTTGTGCCACTTTTTGTGCTGCTGGCGCTTTCGCTGCTGCCGACATGGAGCTCTTCTGTTTCAGCTTCATGTTTGGCTTAAAAGAGGAAGGATGGACCTTCTCCTTGAGGTCACGGCTTTTCTGGGTGCCAGCCCCATTCCCGGTCTGTTTCTCTGGCGGCTATAGCAAGTGTGGAGGCAGACTTCTTGCTTGACATCTGCTTCCTCAGCGGGGAATCAGACCCCAAAGAGGAGTGGGACCTCTTCTTGGCATTTGAGCCCTTTCCTGGTCCCTGGGGCTTGAGCTGGTAGGAGCCCCTTTGTCAGAAGCCTCCCCAAGGGATGTAAGCCTGGAGGCAAAAATTGTAGCTGGCTCAGAGCCAGCTCTTGAAGATTTCTCCAGCTGAAACATTTTAAGCTGGAGATCCCTGGCTTTCCTTGCCTGGCTAGTCAATTTCTGACAGTGCGGGCACTGTTCAGTATTGTGGTTGTGACCTAGGCAGCTGACACACTCTGCATGTCCGTTGGACACCGAAATTGACAATTTGCAAGTTTTACACTTTTTAAATCCCAGGGAACCAGGCATATCCAGGATATATTCAGTTTTGAACAGTCTCTGAGTGTTGAGACCGCAAGTCTCTACACACAGTGTAGTAACTGTGGCTCCTGAATAAATGGAGAAAAAGATTTCTTCTTCTTCTTTTTTTTTTTTTGTAAACTACGTAACAAAAAAAACAGCTAAGTTAACTAACACTAAAACTAAACTACTAACAGTATATCTAAAACTACTAAGAAGTTCAATTGAGGACAACTGCTGCGCTGCGACTGTAGCTGGCAGCGTTCAGAAAGGAACAGAGGAGGTGGTTGGCTGTGCGCGCAGGATAGCCGTTTCAAATGGGAGGCACTGCTATCAAAAGTTTCTGACTAGAGGTGCAGTGGTGCTGGCACACCTCAAGGTGGAGCACTCATGGGGACACTCCTCAAAGAAGAACTATTTGTTTCAACTCCTTACCTCAACCCCCTGCCAATTTTGTCAAAATTGACACATTTCTATCAAATATTCTGCTAATGCTGCATTTTGCTTCATCAATTTTTTTCCAATTAGATTATTATAACAGGTCAGCCTTAGCCCATTTTATGTATACTTTTAATGGCAAGGACACTGACCCTAAGACAGCTGCAGCTCAAAAAATGCTTATATCTTTGAACTTATAAATACCAACTAAAACAGGATCCTTGCAATTATTGAAAAATAAAATCTATTCAGTCTGGTACAGAACTTTTAACTATGCATTAAGAGACTAAATGCAAGGAGAAATATACATGAATATGGACTAGAATTAGCCCAGGAACCCTCTGGATAAAAGGAGGGGCTCATTATGCACTCCTTTGCTCTCCTGTGAGTAAATCTTTCCCATATGTATTTAGTTCAATAAGGAAGCACTGGACAAGAGGCCTTTTGTATAATTTTTCCCACTTTACAGAGATTTTTCAATTACCATCTCCTTTTGGTTTACTTTTCAAAGATCTCAACTCAAAAAAGCTTGTTAGAATCTAACACAATTCGTTGTTCATTCATATTTAGGTTTGTATCCATGAAATATCAGTCTGCAGCAAATGCTTAGCAATTGATTCAGGTTACCTCCAACTTTTTTTGGTTCTTTTAAAACTGAGAAAGATTCTGGATAAAAAACAACATAATAGCAACTTACTTCTCATCCATTGTCAGAGTGACGTAGTCAGTAACTGCACGATATACGCGGTCTACTCGGAAACACCGTAAAAGCAGCAACTTCTGAAAATATGTGAGACTGTTTTGGTATTGCATAGGAAATGGTGTTTGTTCTAGGGCATCGAGATCATACCACTGAGAAATGAAATACAGCAGAGAACATGAGATGATTAGATGGACAAATCAACCAAGTTTACTAGAAAAGACAAAGTCAATCTGATAACAGGACTGTAACAAGAGAAACAGACATGGGGAAACAGAAGTCATGAGTGGTGTGGAGAGGGCAGATAAGAAAAGTTATTTATTAGTTCCCATAACAGAAGAACTAGAGGACACCAAATGAAATTAATGGGTAGCAGGTTTAAAACTAATAAAAGAAAGCTGTTCTTCACACAGCATGTAGTCAACCTGTGGAACTCCTTGCCAGAGGAGGCTGTGAAGGCTGGGACTATAACAGAGTTTAAAGAGAAGCTAGATAATTTCATGGAGGTTAGGTCAATAAAAGGCTATTAGCCAGGGATAGAAATGGTGTCCCTGGCCTCTGTTTGTCAGAGGCTGGAGAAGGATGGCAGGAGACAAATTGCTTGATCATTGTCTTGGTCCACCCTCTGGGGCACCGGTGCTGGCCACTGTCGGCAGACAGGCTACTGGGCTAGATGGACCTTTGGTCTGACCCAGTACGGCCGTTCTTATGTTCTAAGTCAGAAAAATCAATTACAAAAATAAATTAGAAAAAATATTAAATAAATGCCACAAATCAACTTTTCAGTATAATACATATCTGGCCAATGCCATCTTCACACTTTCATTTTATGGTATTTCTCATAAGATACAAATAAATGAGGTCACATGCTCAAGACAAATAGATGGTCCAGAAAAGATGAATCAGAGATTCCTATTTACTCTCTCACACATAATGCAAGAACAGACAGTTAGTGAAATTAAAGGTAGCAAATTTAAAACTGATAAAAGGAAATATTTTTATGCAACATGTAAGTACTCACTCCCACAAAAAGATAAAGGCTAACAATTTAATAGGATTTAAAAAAATGATTAGAGGTAAAATCCTGACTCTGCTGAAGTCAATGGCAAAACTTCCATTGACTTCACCCGGAGACAGAATCTTCCACTAGATGTTTAACGATAAAACAAGAACATCCACAGTTATATAACATAAGATATTTTAAAACCTTTAAACCCCTCATACTTCAAGGAATAATCCAGTCACAAACTGCCTGGAGTCAGGAAAAAAGTTCCCCAGATGTAGGTTATTCCAAATGTATTCGTTATCAGTTTCCTGAGCCTTTCCCGGAAGTATTTGGTACTGACCATTGTTGAAGACACAACAGCAGGCTAAATGGCTGACTGAGCTGATCTAATGTGACAATTTCCATGTTTCTATGTAGATCATGCAATTATCCCCACAGCTTTAAAAGAAACATCCAGTCAAGGAATTAAAAAGGAAAATCCAATGACCCTGTGATGGGGTGTGATCACAGAAATCCCCTTGGGGTTGTTCCCCTGTGCGCTGATCATGCCATTGACACCCACTTTCCTCCTCTCTGGAATGCCTGATCATTCTGTCCTTCTGGGTCAGATCCTCTGGTCTCCTCCAGGCAAGGCACAGAGTTGAGGTAACTGCCCCCCCTGAAGAGCAACAGACACTGAAGCAGTTCAGCTCCAAGAGGGCTCAGCTATAAATAAGGTGACCAAATGACCTGTAAAATCTGGGACAGTCCCAGATTTTAATCTCTTGTCCCAGTGTCCCTATAAACACTAAAAATGTCCCAGAAACAGCTGCTGCAGCCTGAAGTGGCTGTCCGCTGCTGTTTCCCCTCCCCCTCCAGGAGGTAGGGGCTGGGCAGGGAGCTCAGCTGGCTTGCGGGAGGGGGGAGATTCCAGGAACCGGTGCTGGGCTGGGGAGGTGCTGGGTGGTGAAGTTCAGATGGGCTGGGGGGGCAGAAGGGTGGGAGGTGCCGGGCAATGAACTCACCTGGGCTCTAGCGGGCGGGAGCTCAGCTGGGCTCTGGTGGGGGAGGTGCCGGATGGAGAACTCAGTTGGGCTCTGGGGGAGGTGCTGGATGGGGATCTCAGTTGGGGTCTGGCGGGAGGGGGGAGGTGCCGGGCGGTGGAGCTCAGCTGGGCTGAGGGGGGAGAGGTGCCAGGAACCCAGAAGCTGGACTCAAGTGGGGGGGAGAGGGAGGGGCAGGGAACCAGTGCTGGGCTCAGCAGGTCTGCAGGGTTTGTGGGGAGGAGCAGGGAAATGTTGCTCAACTGTGCTGTGGGGGAGGCAGGCAGGGAACCATCATGGGGCTCAACTGGGCTGAGGGATGGGAGGAGGCAGGAAACAGGGCAGCTCAGCTGGACTAGAGGGGAGGTACAGGGAACTGGTGCTAGGCTCTGCTGGGTTGTGCGGGTGTGGCCTTTGAGGGAGGTGCAGGGAGGGGAGGTGCAAAGAAACACAGTGGGGAGGGGACAGCAGCAGGAGGCCTGAAATGACCTTCCCTGGTCCAAAAATATCCCTCATCTGGGACCAGTCAGGACCAGAGGGAGCCAGACCAGGGAAGTCCAACCCCTACCCAAGTCCCCTCCTTGCCAGACACCCTACCTCCATCCACTCCTGCTTTCTCACCCTGGCCAGACACCCTACTCCAACCCAGACCTTGCAACCTCTGCTTCTGCACTCTACCTCCCACCCAGACCTTGCAACCGTTCCCCCAACTGACCCCCCCTCCCTCACAGATCCTGCACCCCATCCCTATCCCACTCATTGGCAGCCCTCTCACACACATTGAACCCCTTATTTTTGTCCCCACCTTAGAACCTAAGGGGGTCCTTAACATTCCTCAGAAAAGCAAATCTAGCCTATGGGACGCCCTGAACCTCAGTCCTCCCTGTCCCTTTGCCTCATCCCGTGGAGCCCCAGAGGAGTAAGGTGTCTCAGTTGGGGGCCACCTCAGTGAGGGTTGGGGTTTTGGGAGGAGTTTTTTTGTTTCTCACTTGTGCGGTCCCCATCTGATTCTTCTGTGGGTCAGTGGCATCTGACCCAAAAAACTTTGCCTACCCCTGCCATAAATAAAGAAAACATTGAAACCTTTTGTATTGGACATAAATTAATATTTTACTTTATTTAAAATGAAGTTTGATAAAGTAACATGAGAAAGTTAAAACATTTAGGCTATGTCTAGACTACATCCCTTCTCACGAAAAAGGGATGTAAATTAGACACTGCGAAATTGTAAATGAAGCTGGGATTTAAATTTCCCGTGCTTCATTTGCATAATGGTGGCTACAGGTTTGTTTTTTTTTAAAGGGGCTTTTTGAAAGAAAAAAACGCTGTTTAGACAGCGATCTTTCAAAAATAAAACCCTTTTTCGAAAGATCCGTACTCCTGAAAAAATGAGATTGAGATTGGACCCCTAATGCTACAGTGTCCTCAGACCCTAGAACTGGGGTCAGGGTTAATTCAATTGCAGTATAGTTGCATGGTGGGGAGGGAGGTTCCTATAGTTCCAAAACCCATCCCTATTAGTAGAAGACAGTGGTAGGAGTTTTTAGAGGGGTCATATGACACCACTTACTTCCAGTCACATGTACCTCTTGACTCCAGAAGTACTACCCCCAAGGGGAGGGGCTTCCTGTGGCAGGTGGGTGGGGCCTAAGGGATCAGGGGCATGGCTAGTGGTATTAGGGGGTGTGGCTAAGGTGTCCCTATTTTGGGGTCCGAAAATATGGTCACCATAGCTATAAATCAACCTCCAAGTAGGACTCAAAACCCAAATAAATCTGTCTTAACCTGTGTAAACGTTTTACACAGAGAAAGCTCCTACAATTAGCTCCCTTTATCAATGAAAGAGAGATATCCACAGTGGTTGCTTCCTCCCACATAACAATTATTTGCACTGGGCCTGATAATAAACAAAAGTGTTTCATTAAGTAGAAAAAGTTAGGATTTAGATGGTTGCAAGTGAAAACAGTCAGATCAAAGTAAGTTACTAAATTAAAATAAATAGAAAATACATAGCTAGTTCTAATCCACTAAGAAATCTGTTAGATGGGTAACAAATTCTTATCCAAAACAGCTATTCTTATTTCAGGTAAAAGCTTCAAATCAGAGTTGATCTTTTACTCTGACTTGGGGGCTATGGCTTCTTCAAAGTTCTTTGTTTCCTCCTAGGGTGGACCAGGCAGATTCAAAAGACAGCTGAAGACAAAAGCTGATTGCTTCCTATTGCTTAAATAGATTTTCTCTCAAGGCAGGAACCATTTGTTTGGCCTCCCCCATTCCCATGAAATATACCAGGTTTAAAATGGATTCCAGTACCAAGTACCATGTTTTTCTAGGAACAACCACCATTTGGGCTTACAGGACAAAGGTTAATTACAGGTCACTGAGTTGATCACCGAGCCATTAGTTTTCTGGGGCATTAATGATGGCCCTCATTAGCACATTTAAAACTACACACAGATTTACACTTTATACTTCTAACTTTACATATAAGCATGATACATTCACAAAAATAGGATATACAGACCCACCCGTTTGTAACTGTGAAATGTATATGTTACTTGACCTATTTTGTCAAGGAATAAGCCAATTCAAAAGTAAATTCTCACAAAATATGGGGGGTGGTCCATAACAGACCCTTCAAACATTTTTAACTTCCTGAATCATGTTTAATCATTTAATAATGGCGGAGGATACAAACTAAACTAAGAAAATCACTTACTTCCTTCCATACTTCTGGATTTTTCTCCACATCATCTGGAAGAGACCCAAACTCCCCAGGAAATAGTTCAGAGAGGCGAATTATGTCCTCCCAGCCTTGATCAAAAAGCCAAGCATATGGTTTCTTTCGTGTACTCTTCTCCAGGGAAATATTGCCTAGTCACAATTCAGAAAAATAAGTAAATATCACTATCATAAATGGGAGCACAATGTCTTGCAATTAATTTGCTGGAGAAATAGTTACTACTTTGCATGCCAAGTTTGTATTTTTGCCACTATTTATGCATTTAATGAAAGATGTACTCTTGAGCGTAAAATCCTTGCTCTTCTGAAGTCAATGCGAGCTTTGTCATTAATTTCACTGAGTAAGAATTTCACTGTTGGCCTTTCTGCCATCAAACAAGCTGGAAACAAATGCAAGTGATTAGTGTAAACCATCCTAGGCCTATTGGCTTAAGGAAGTTATGCCAATTTACGTCATCTAAGGATCCTTCTTTCTGTTACAATAGTTCTATAATCCATTAATAGAAGTCAGTAAACTACTATTTTGTCTTGTATATTTTTAGTTGAATATATGCCAGGTATTTTTGTTGAACATCTATTTTAAAATATTCTTCAGGGCTAGGGCTTAGTACGCTAAGTTTTAGGGTCTATATGACTGAGGAGCCCAAGTCCCTTTGAAAGTAAATGGGACTTCGGTGCTAATAGAAATTTATTCAGGAGCTAACTATGTTAGCTAAACAGAAGTAATCAAAATCTAGATTATAATTCTAGAAGAGCACATAACTACCATAAATTACCTTTTAAAAAAAAATCCAGTTCTTCTTGGGGGACTCTACCATCAGCTTGTTCTATCTTGATAGTCATATTAAAGGAAAATAGTAATTTGTGTCTCTCAAACAACCCTGCAATGAGAAAAAAATATTCTCCTCGGTTTTCTTTTTAGAATCTGGGCCTGGGTCAAATTTCAGATCCAGATTTTAACTCTGATCATGCTACAAAGTTCAAGGTGGTGAATTTTGGTTCAGCCTACTATAGAGATTTGAACCTGCTAACACATACACATCTAGATCTCACTTCAGATTCCAAATAATCTCCCCTCCAAAGCTCAGAGAGTTACAGATCGATTCTTCAGGTTTGGAACCACTGCTGTTTGTAACTGTTTGTTTATTAAAAGTAGAAGCACTTCTTAAATGTCAAGGAGATAAAATACAGCACTTTTCTGCATCTCAGAGCAACGTCAAAATGAGGGAAGAAAGGGAAGAGAATGCAGAAGCATTAGTAGTAAACAGAACATTTAGTGAATTCAGTATTTTGACAACACAAAATTACATTGCATTGCACAGCTGACTGAAGGAATTCTCATCAAACATACACAGTGCCATCTCATTGCTTAATCACACTAACCTGTGCAGCCATAGTTATATATATTGAATGTCAATGTATCCATGATATTTTTTAGTCTCTTTGGAAGAATTGAGTTGGGCATGGATTTCCGAAGTGAAAACCCAAATACATCTAAGAAGGAGGCCAAAGAATATTGATACATGGTGTTGACAAGGGCCATTTCAGACAAAACAAAGAACAAAATGGCGCCCCTCTTAGCAGCAGGTCGGTAGCCATCTCGCAACTTGTCAATATCCACTGCTGTCTTCTCAGCCAGTTTGAGTTTCTCTGATACCTAGCAAGTGAGAAATGTGGACCCCAGGCATTAATTTTACCCATATATAACTACTGCACAGAACTACCTGGTTAAAATATGCTGAGCTAATCTGTGGCTAAATAATACTTAAATAGTGTATTGAAACATCATGAACAACTCTTTTAGGATTAAAATAATATATCTAGCTGTAAACAAGTATCAGCATTTATATAAAAAAAAATTATAAACATTGATAGATATGCCATCAACCGCCAGTCACTGCCATAGAATCAAGAACATTTCCTTGAACCAATCACACATTAAATTAGCTAAAAATTCAAATAGCCTTTTTAAAGAAAAATCATATTAGTAAAAATTATTTTCTCCCTCCAAAAATGCTTTAGTTCAGTTTATTAAACTTCCAGATGATAAAGTTGGAATATCTGTTTTGCAGAACACTATGTTTATAAGAAATACTGGGAAAGATTTAAAAATTTCAGTTAACATTCATTTTAAATAAAACCATGCAAAGATTGTTCTGGAGTTGAAATAAGATGTTATGATAGATAGATAGATAGATAGATAGATAGATAGATAGATAGATAGATAGATAGATAGATAGATACTTAAAAAAAAACCAAAGGTCCCTATTATAAGAAACATTTCTCTGAAGGTAGATTTATCATTTGCCTGATGGAATAAAACCTTCCCCATTACACTGAAATATGTGATGATGTAAAATCACAAATTCATGGTCCAGGTGAAGACTTTTTGACTCACCACCAGCATATTAAGTAAAACATGGTAAAGTGATTGTGTTTCATAAGCCCAAGATTTACTTTGGGCTTGTCTCTACTACAGCTGGGATCGTCACTGCAGTGATCGATCCACCAGGAGTCAATTTAGCAGGCCTAGTAAAGACCCACTAAATCAGCTTCCAATAGCGTGGACGTCCACTCCAGTACCCCATCAGAACAAGATGAGTAAAGGAAGTCAACAGGAGTTTCTCCCATTGGCCCAGTGAAATAAGCAGATCTAAGCTATGTCAACCTGAATTATGCTACTAATGTAACTTAAATTGCATATCTTACACTGACTTGAACCTGTACTGTAGACCTGACCTTTGATACTTCTTCACAATAAGGGAATTCCTCAGGAGATGCCATACTGCCCAACCCCATCCCTAAAGATAATGTATTTCTGAATATGGATAAACATTTCTAGGTGTGGGCAACTCTAAGCAAGCAAATTCTTAAAGAAATAAGATTTCTGTGCAGGTATGGAGTTCTCAGAGACAACAGCTTATCATGTAACTCTCAGCTCCTTTTCAACTCCATACATCCTAACGTAAGGAATAAAGGGGGATGAAACAAATCCCAAAAAACAGAAGGGAATTCCTAAGTACTGTAGAACTACGAGATATGGCTCTAATAGATACCTCAGTTGCTTTGGCTTTTGTCTCCTCCAGAGTATGCACCAAGTCCACATTATCCAACATGTTTCCTGTGGAAGTTGCCAATTCCCGGAGGAGAGAGTCTTCCAAATCTTTCAGCAAGTTTTTGTTCTCACTGGTTTCCTGGATGAGATGTTCTCTCTGCTCTTCTAGCTCTCTTCTTTCAAACCCCACAATAACACTGAGCAGCTGATCCTCAAGACCTTTTAGTGTAACTATAGATGGAAAATGATGAACCATGTCTTTAACACAATCTTTCTTAAAACATATGGTTAGCTTTTACATAGTTTCTTCAGACTGTATGATAAATAGCTTTATGATAAAAGACAGACTTAGTTAACAGCATTGTGCATTGTTCTTCTACATTGGTTCTCACCTGACACATCTAATAAGTAGAATCATGGAACACTAGAACTTAAAGGGACCTCAAGAGCACAAGAGGTCATCGAGTCCAGTCCCCTGCCTTCATGGCAGGACCCAGTACCATCTAGACCCGTGGTCACCAACAGGTCGATCGCGATCGACTGGTCGATAGCGAGGCCTCAACCAGTCGATCGCGTGGCTTCCTGTCCGCCCCGCCCCCATTTCCCTCCCACCCCCGAGAAGCCCTTCTACCTACCTCAAGTGAAAATGGAGGTAGTGTCAGCTTCCTGGGGATGGACAGAAGTCCCGCAGCTTAGTGCCACTTCCGGCGATTCTGGAAGTGCGCTAGCTGCTCTGCCGGGTGTACTGCGGGAGGGAGCATCAGCTCCCTGCACCGCACAGGAGGGGTGAGTCAGCCCCGGGGGAGGCACACGCGGGGTTTCCGAGCGCGCGCGGGGTGTGTGTGTGTGTGTTGGTCCTGGGGCAGGCGCGTGCGCGCGGGGCTTCCCTGCGTGGGGTTGGCCCCAGGGCAGGCGCGCGCACGCGGGGCTTCCCTGTGCGAGGGGTGGGGGGTCGGCCCCAGGGCAGGCGCGTGCTGGTTTCTCGGGGGAGGCGCGCACTGGTTTCCCTCGGGGGGGGGGGGAGAATCCTGGGAGGAGGCAGATGCAGGGGACTTTCTGCCTCCACTGGCACCCCACTCCCCAGTACAGAACGCTGTCCCCACTCCCCTGTCCCCAGCTACAGAACTCTGTCCCCACTCCCCTGTTCCCAGCTACAGAAATCTGTCCCTATTCCCGTCCCCACTCCCCGAACTCTGTCCCTATTTCCGTCCCCACTCCCCGAACTCTGTCCCCACTGGCACCCTGTCCCCTGCTGCAGAAACCTGTCCCCACTGGCACTCTGTCCCCTGCTGCAGAACCCTGTCCTCTGCCCTCCCAGCACCCTATTCCTCTCCCTGCCCCAGCCGCAGAACTCTGTCCCCACAAAATGTATAATTATAAATGTTTCATTTTAGATTTAAATAGCATGAATAAAAAACAGACCATTTATTTCATAACTATAAACACGTGATTTTAATTTTATATATCGCATAATTTAAAAATAAACTGTTTATCAGAGTGTGTAAGTAAGGGCTGGGGATAGCAAGTGATGGACAGGAGGAGAATAGAGAGGGCGGGGCTTCAAGGAAGGGCGGGGCTTCAAGGAAGGGGCGGGCCGGTAGATCTTCGCCTGTTCTGAGATTTAAAAAGTGATCTTGGGTGCAAAAAGGTTGGAGACCACTGATCTAGACCATCCCAGGCAATAATTTGGGAAGCGGTCAAGGGTTGCACTCTTCCATTATATTAATGGAGGAGATGCGGGTGTCTGGGATAGAGGCTGGGTGCAGAAAGGGATTATGATCTGGGGCAGCAGACTGGGGTGGAGGAACAGGGTGCAGGGGTAGGAGTGCAAAGGTCTATCTTGTGACCTGGGACAGGGGATTGGAGTGCAGGGTCTGGGAGTGATATGGGTGCAGGAGAGGATTCTGGCCTGAGCAAGGGGTGTAGGAGGAGGGAGTGCAGAGTCTGGGAGGGGGTTGTAACCTGGGGCAGGAATGCAGGAGACGGTCAGGGATTTGGATTGTGACCAGGACAGTGAATTGGTGTACAAGGTCTGGGAGGGGGTTGTAACCTGAGGAGGGGTACAGGAGGGGATGCAGTGTCTGGGAAGGTATACGGGGGGCTGGAGATTTGGATTACATGGGGTAGTGATGCAGGAGGGGACAGAGGGTTCGGAGAGGGAACAGCTAGCATGCCAGAGCCAGGCTCTGGCTGAGAGGCCTTACCAGGGTGGCTCCCAGCCAGCAGCCCAGCAGGTTCCTTAGCCAGGGTCCCTGTCTTTCACCCCCCTGTATGCACTGAGAACAAAGGCAGCAGCCATGTTTGCTGCTGTGAATGCTATGAGCCCAGGAGATGAGGGTGGAGGGACACTTCACATGCGACCTGTCCTGCAAATAGGTAGGTGTATTGGCCAGAAACTAGCCAATGGGAGCTACTGGGAATGGGGCAGCGTGAGAAGCCTCTCCTCCCTCCTCCACGCTCTCAGCATTCAGAGACACACACATAGCCCTGCAGCCGTCTTTATTGAATGCTGAGAGGGGCTGGGCAGGCAGGGATCCAGCTGAGGCTCTGGCACTGCATTTGCCCACAGATAATATTTTGCTGAGCCCTGAAGTAGCATGTAGTTTACTTTCAGACTAACAGAGGGGAGGGGGAAAAATTAATATTAAATCATAGATGCATAGGACTGGAAGGGATCTCTCTCAAGATGTCTTTTAGTCCAGTCTCCTGCACTCAAGTCAGGATTCAGAATTATCAGAGGCTGAATATACAGCTGAGGGGATCAGGGGGTACAAACAATATGACATACATTGTACTATTATACATAGTTAACAGGTACTGAAAATTCCACTGGCAGTGAGCGAAGTTGTTTCCTAAGGTGGTCTGAGGGCTAGCCACTATTTACTGTATTTGCTCTCATTTTTCTGACTCGCTTAGGCTAAGTTCTACACAGGCTCTTTACAGTGCTGTAATTTTTTGGCTTAGGAATGTAAAAAAACATACATATACCTCGAGAACAGTAAGTTACAGTGCTATAAAGCACCATGTGGACTAGGCTACACCATTGGGAGCCATGCTCCCAGGACTGTTAGCTACTGCTCTTGTGGAGGTGGTTTACATAGAGTGCTGGAAGAGCCCTCTCCCAGCTCTCCTGCTGTGGCCACATTTTCAGTTGCTGACATTGCACTTTAAACTTTTAAGTGTAGACAAAACTTTGTGATAGATTCTGATCCCTAGACTGGGGCTGAGAAATAGCTTGCCCCATGAGATTTCAAAGGGACTAGTAGAGAAAGGTGCTACATACCATGAGAATCTGCCCTTTATTCAGGCTAGACATGGATTTGCGCAGGTAATCCGGCCAAAAAGTAGAATAACTGCCTATATTCATTGGCTTCAGGCTATCCCTGGGCTGAAAACACTTGAATTTTACAGGTGAACTCATCTAAAATCATGTACTATGGTTTCTGGCACAAGAAAAAGGATCTCAGCTTTCTGGAGCAATCACTCACCTGAGCCTAGTTTATGCCCTAGGTTTGCATTACTGTGTAGTTAATGCTCTGCCTAATACCATGCACATGCTCACCTGTATAGTTAATAACCATGGCTTTTCCAAATACAGATGGTGAATATTTAGGGTTAGCTAGCTTGGTGTTCAGGTACAATTTAAAGTTATGGTCATAATCCACTTCCTTATCACCCAGCACGATAAAAATTCGCCCCTGGGCAACTTTTATATTCTTTTCTAAGACATTGTCAATGACAGGATCTATGTATTCATCCACATCATGGAACAAGAAAGGACTTCCATACTTTATGGCCATTTCTAGTTGTTTAAGGAAATCAGGGTCATTAAAGGAAGCCATCTGAAAGAGAAAAGAATAATGGAAAGATTTGGAAACAGTTAATATTGAATTCACTGGATATTTTTATTTTACAATAATTGCCAGTGTTAATTAATCTATGCATCTCTACCTGTCATCCTACAGATGATATAACTCACGCTGGGAAAGACCAAAGAAAACGTGTTTTATTTTGATCCAGTGAGAAAAACTGTCTACTTTGGCACTTGGAAAACAATTGTTTCCTAATGCAACTGCACCCTTTCTCATAAAACACAATGTGCCCTAAACTTTTGTCTATCATGTTCCTGCAAACACTCGGGCATTCTGTAAAATGCAAGTCATGCACTTTGCAGCATAAGTAACAAGGTAAGCCCAGAGTTCATGTGGACTTGCAGGTGGAATGCAGAAAGACCATCCCATGTTGGGTATCCACTAGAACTCTAGAGGTAGGGGATATGGATGGCAGAGATATAAAATCCCATTTAATTGGTTCAACGGTTAAATTTAGTGCTGTTGATAAGGTTCTAGGCCTCTGTGCAGGGGCTGTTGCTGTGGCTCTCAGCCCCCTTATGGGGGCTGATGCTGCCTCCGCAGCTCCCAGTCCCTGTGTGGGGGCTGCCGCAACTGTCAGCTTTGAGCCCATATGGGCTGGGAGCTGGTAACCCCATGCTGGGGGCCTGAAGCAGCCCTCTACCCATGGTTGGGCTGTGGGGAAGGGGCCGCTCCCAGGTACCGTTTAACCATTACCTGCTAACATTACCCTTAACAGGTTATGCTTAAGGGTGATGTTTACCAGGTAACAGGTTAACCGGCTACCCGTTAACATCCCTAATGGATGGCTAGGCAATGGAGCAAGGAGGGAGAAACAGTGGTGGGAACTGAGGATCATGGGAAGGTCATGGCCTGTGTCTTTGATACACCAGCATTTCACCTTCCCAGACAGACCGTCTTTCCAGATTAAATTTTACATGCTTTATCACCGGGCAGGAGGGGCAACAATGGCATCTGCTTATGATCTCCCAAGTTCACACAGCTCTAAAGAGACAGAAGCATAATGTAAGCTGTTGCTCCCATGTTGAGGTAGTAGGAAACTGGAGATCAGCATTCTTTGTTCCCAAAACTGGAGATTTCTGACATGGCAACTTGGCTTCTGGTGTTTCAAATAGCCTGCTTCAAACCTCCATTGGCTGGTTGCAGGGTAGGGTCACTATTGACTTGGCTAATTGACTTTATTTTTAGATGTTTAATGGAACTGCACTCCCATCCTACTTAGGTTCAACTATCACAACTGCCAGTTTCCACTGGTGACAGATGTCTTGGTCAAGGTAGCAGATATTTGTGCATCTTTCAAAACAATATAAAAATAAAAATAAAATGAAAGGTTTGCTTCACCCTCAGATTATTTTTTTCTTCTTTTCTCCTGATCCAATTTAATGCTTGCTGCTGGGGATCTATGCACAAAGGGAATCGGCTCGCACGTGTTGTCAAAATGCCATTCTGAACAGAGAGCTCATCTGGAGGTAAACCTTGGGAACCCCACCTAAGGAGAAAACAGTAAAGATTGCCATATATTTTATTTTTTATGCTACAGCAGCAGGGCTAGCCTTACCATGAGGCAAACTGAGGTGGCCGCCTCAGGTGCCAGACTGTGGGGGGGCGCCACTAGGACCCAGAGTATAGAAAATTGTGTCTGCTGCTGATGCAGCGAGGCGGCATGGGGGTGTCATTTGAGTTCCCTGCCTCAGGTGCCAAAATGTTGTGGGCCGGCCCTGTATAGCAGCATGCTTCACTTATGGGTAAAATAGTGCCTTTCTACTGAGCATGCTATTACAAACACCCTACATCATACAGTGTATTAGACTATGAGATAGGAATGTCTACATGACAAAATTAATCTCATGGCAGTGAGGCTCCAAGCATGGATCTACAGAATTATGCTCTAGTGCTGAAAATAGCCAGGCAGATATTTGGGCTCTGGCTCCAAAGCCCAGGGAGAGAAGTGAGTTTCAAAGCCCAAACCCAAACATCTACACAGGTATTTTTAGAGCTACAGAGTGAGCCTAAGTTTGTAAACCCAAGCTCAGAGACTTACTGAAAAGTTGCATTGTTTCATTGCCAGCCTTGGGATCTGGAAATTCTTCCTAGGATGCTTGTGGATCACCAATAATAAAAATTATACTTTACGAATTCAGCTATCACTCCCTCCTGTAAAAGCCCACTGTATTGACATTCTGGCCTCTCTTATGCTTATTTATACAATCTACATCAGGTATTTCTAGACTGCCAATCACCTAAAGGCATCTAAATCCTATCACTGGTGACCAGATATGGCCCTCCTCTTGCCTGGATCTGTCCCTTGAGGTTCTGAGCTCCCCCTCAGCACTGGGAAACCCATGCTGGCACTCCAGCTCCCCCTCCCTCGTTTCCCTGTGGGCTAGAGCACAAAAAATTTACTAGTCTGGGCCCGCCTAGGCTCTGATGCGGGGAGTGTCTTTATCCTTCTCAGATGGGGGCCATGTCAGTTAGGGTTTTTTGTTTTATTTTTGCTTTTACTATCCCATGCTACTCATCCATGTGGGCACTAATGATACTGCAAGGTGTGATACTGAGCAGATCAAGAGTGACTACAGGGCTCGGGAATATGGGTGAAGGAGTTTGGAGTGAAGGTGGTATTCTCTTCGATCCTTCCTGTCATAAGTAGGGGCTCAGGCACAGACAGGTACATCCTGGAGGTGAATGCCTGGCTGTGAAGATGGTGTCGCCAGGAGGGCTTTGGCTTCCTTGACCACAGGATGCTATTCCAGGAAGGACTACTAAGCATGGACGGCGTTCACCTTTTGAGGAAGGGGAAGACTGTATTTAGATACAGACTGGCTAACCTAGTGAGGAGGGCTTTAAACAAGGTTCGATGGGGACAGATGACCAAAGCCCACGGGTAAGTGAAGAACATGGAGACTTGGGAGATGGGTCGGAAATGGGAGGGAGTGTGGGCTATAATAGCAGAGAGAAAGGAGGGACAAGGCAGAACTAGGAGGCAAGATCAAATCACTATCTTAAATGTCTCTATACAAATGCAAGAAGTATGGGTAATAAGCAGGAAGAACAGGAAGTGCTAAAAAATAAATACAACTATGACATTGTTGGTATCACACAGACTTGGTGGGATAATACACATGATTGGAATATTGGTACAGAAGGCGAAAGAGATGAATGAGGCTTTTTTTAAACAACTAACAAAATCATCCAAAGCGCAGGATTTGGTGGTGATGGGGGGACTTCAACTATCCAGATATATGTTGGGAAACTAACACAGCGGGGCACAGACTATCCAATAAGTTCTTGGACTGCATTGAAGACAACTTTTTATTTCAGAAAGTTGAAAAAGCTACTGGGGGGAAGCTGTTCTAGATTTGATTTTAAAAAATAGGGAGGAACTATTTGAGAATTTGAAAGTGGAAGGCAGCTTGGGTGAAAGTGATCATGAAATCATAGAGTTAATTATTCTAAGGTATATTAGAAGGGAGAACAGCAAGTCAGAGACAATGGATTTCAGGAAGGCAGATTTTGGTAAGCTCAGAGAGCTGGTAGGTAAGGTCCCATGGGAAGCAAGACTGAGGGGAAAAACAACTGAAGAGAGTTGGCAGTTTTTCAAAGGGACATTATTAAGGGCCCAAAAGCAAGCTATTCCACTGCGTAGGAAAGATAGAAAATATGGCAAAAGACCACCTTGGCTTAACCAAGAGATCTTGCATGATCTAAAAATAAAAAATGAGTCATATAAAAAATGGAAACTAGGACAAATTACAAAGGATGAATATAGGCAAACAATACAGGAATGCCGGGGCAAGATTAGAAAGGCAAAGGCACAAAACGAGCTCAAACTAGCTACAGGCATAAAGGGAAACAAGACGACATTCTATAAATATATTAGAAGCAAGAGGAAGACCAAGGGCAGGGTAGGCCCATTGCTCAGTGAAGAGGGAGAAACAGTAACAGGAAACTTGGAAATGGCAGAAATGCTTAATGACCTCTTTGTTTCAGTCTTCATGAGAAGTCTGATGAAGGAATGCCTAACATAGTGAATGCTAGTGGGCAGGGGTATCAGAGGGGTAGCCGTGTTAGTTTGGATCTGCAAAAGCGACTAGGAGTCCTGTAGCACCATACAGACTAACAGATGTATTGGAGCATAAGCTTTCGTGGGCAAAGACCCACTTCATCAGATGCATGCAGTGGAAATTTCCAGAGGCAGGTATAAATATGCAAGCAAGAATCAGGCTAGAGATAACGAGGTAAATTCAATCAGGGAGGATGAGGCCCACTTCTAGCAGTTGATTTGGAGGTGTGAACACCAAGAGAGGAGAAACTGCTTTTGCAATTGGCTAGCCATTCATAGTCTTTGTTTAATCCTGAGCTGATGGTGTCAAATTTGCAGATGAACTGCAGCTTAGCAGTTTCTCTCTGAAGTCTGGTCCTGAAGTTTTTTTGCTGCAGGATGGCTACCTTTAAATCTGCTATTGTGTGTCTGGGGAGATTGAAGTGTTCTCCTACAGGTTTTTGTATATTGCCTTTCTTAGTATCTGATTTGTGTCCATTTATTCTTTTGCATAGGGACTGTCCAGTTTGGCCAATGTATATAGCAGAGGGGCATTACTGGCACATGATGGCGTATATTACAATGGTAGATGTGCAGGTGAATGAGCCAGTGATGGTGTGGCTGATCTGGTTAGGTCCTGTGATGGTGTCGCTGTGGGCAGGGGGTAGGTTTAGAAGATAAAATTTAAAAAGAACAAGTTACAAATCACTTAGAAAAGTTAGATGTCTGCAAGTCACCAGGGCCTGATGAAATGCATCCTAGAATACTCAAAGATAGAGGAGGTATCTGAGCCTTTAGCTATCATCTTTGGAAAATCATGGAAGACAGGAGAAATTCCAGAAGTCTGGAAAAGGGCAAATATAGTGCCCATCTATAAAAAGGGAAAATAGAACAACCCAGAAACTACAGACCAATCAGTTTAACTTCTGTGCCAGAAAAGATAACGGAGCAAGTAATTAAGAAAATCATCTGCAAACACTTGGAAAATAATAAGGTAATAGGGAACAGCCAGCACAGATTTGTAAAGAATAAATCATGTCAAACATATCTGATAGCTTTCTTTTATAGGATAACATATATGGCCCATTCATCTCGAGAGATGGTGGTAAGCAGCAGCAGTGACAATCTATGAGTTGTAACTGGATCTGCAACTTCTTTCATGGCTTATGCGTCCAATATTGGATTTACACAGTTGATTACAATAACTACATGCCAGTCTACTTCCGTTTTCATGAGTCTGAGAATTTTTCCTTCTGAGGTGGAGTTCTTTTGCACGACTTACACAGGTCCTATTGAAAAATGACGTGCCCTGTTGTAATAATTGTCACCAAGTGTTGCAATCTGATGACATAGATTCCCAAGAGCTTGGATTGATGTTAAACCTTTTCATAGTGTTTTTACATATATCCTTGAATCTTAACTTTGGCCTTCCTCTTGCCCTTGCTCCACTTGTTAGTTCACCAAAGAGGATTTCTTTGGGAAGGCGTTTATCATTCATTCTCCTCATATGGCCAAGCCACCAGAGTCTTCTGTTGTTAAGGATCTCTATGAGACTGGGTATGCCAGCTCTTGATAGGACATCTACAGTTGAAACTTTGTCTTGTCACTTAATATTCATGTTATAGGATAACAAGTCTTGTGGATAAGGGAGAAGCGATGGACGTGGTATACCTAGACTTTAGTAAGGCATTTGATACGGTCTCACATGATATTCTTATCAATAAAATAGGCAAATACAACTTAGATGGCCCTACTATAAGGTGGGTGCATAACTGGCTGGATAACCGTTCTCAGAGTAGTTATTAACGGTTCACAATCCTGCTGGAAAGATATAACAAGTGGGGTTCCGCAGGGGTCTGTTCTGGGACTGGTTCTGTTCAATATCTTCATCAACTATTTAGATATCGGCATAGAGAGTACGTTTATTAAATTTGCAGATGATACTAAGCGGGGGATTGGAACTGCTTTGGAGGATAGGGTCATAATTCAAAATGATCTGGACAAATTGGAGAAATGGTCTGAGGTAAACAGGATGAAGTTTAATAAGGACAAATGCAAAGTGCTCCACTTAGGAAGGAACAATCAGTTTCACACATACAGAATGGGAAGTGACTGTCTAGGGAGAAGTACAGCAGAAAGGGATCTAGGGGTTATAGTGGACCACTAGCTAAATATGAGTCAACAGTGTGACGCTGTTGCAAAAAAAGCAAACATGATTCTAGGATGCATTAACAGGTGTGCTGTGAGCAAGACACGAGAAGTCATTCTTCCGCTCTACTCTGCACTTATTAGGCCTCAGCTGGAGTATTGTGTCCAGTTCTGGGAACCACATTTCAAGAAAGATGTGGAGAAATTGGAGAGGGTCCAGAGAAGAGCAACGAGAATGATTAGAGGTCTAGAGAACATGACCTATGAAAGAAGACTGAAAGAATTGGGCTCGTTTAGTTTGGAAAAGAGAAGATTGAGAGGGGACATGATAGCCGTTTTCAGGTATCTAAAAGGAGGAGGGAGAAAAATTGTTCTTCCTGGCCTCTGAGGACAGAACAAGAAGCAATGGGCTTAAACTGCAGCAAGGGAGGTTTAAGTTGGACATTAGGAAAAAGTTACTAACTGTCAGGGTGGTTAAACACTGGAATAAATTGCCTAGGGAGGTTGTGGAATCTCCATCTCTGGAGATGTTTAAGAATAGGTTAGATAAATGTCTATCAGGGATGGTCTAGACAGTACTGGGTCCTGCCATGAGGACCGGGGATTGGACTCGATGACCTCTCGAGGTCCCTTCCAGTCCTAGTATACTATGATTCTATGATTGTGTGTGGCCCCCAACTGATTTTTCTGTTGGTCAGCAGCCCCTGATCCAAAAAAGGTTTCCCAGCCCTGTCCTAAGGGTAACTGTGTGTGGGAACAGAACTCTGGACTGGCACTTTGTTAAAAATTAAATTGCTCAGTATGAGCACACTACAGTATATTTTCTGTAAGTGAGGGGTCAAGATTCAACAATAGCTGTATTGACTATGCTTGGCTAACAGGAACAGTAGTTCAAATTGAATCTTTTCCTTGGAGTAAGCAGAAAATACCTTAAATATGCAGGGGGACTATCTCTTTGCAAGGCACTTTGAGATTCTCAGATGAAAAGCATTATAAAATTATTATTCTCTATTGCGAAAGACGATCACACTTTCAGTCACTTTTCAGAAGAGCCATATGCTGATGGCTTTTTTCTGATTTCAGTGATTCATTGCACTGAGATGGGCCCAACCCGGCCTCCTCACCCCATCCCAATAATCTCTAGTCCTGGATCCAGATTCAATTCCAAACTGTGTGACTCCAGCCCTTCTCCCTGCTGCTAAGATGCAGCTGGGCTGCTTTTTTAAAGCTCAGTGATTTCACATACCTGCTAATCTCTACATCATCAGTCAAGAGGTTTTCCAATCTAAAAGGCTGGCTGAGAGGAATCTCTCGTGAGAGGATAGCTTCTTGCCATTCGTGATATATCATATCATTGCGGAATTCCCAATTGAAAGCCCCTTCATAGCTCAGAAAAGCAGCGCAAAGCAGACAGTCGCCTAGCAGCTTCACTTTTCGTATTTTTAACTCCTCCAAGTCATTTGTCCATCTGATAGAAAAAATAATGAGTCCTTGATCAGTCTGAGATTCCTTCTGCAGAGGGGGTCAGAGAACTCTCTTATCTGAAGAATATGTGTAGCATTTCTAAGCCACTTATGTTTTAACTTCAGGTTGAGAAGACTCCCAAACCTTCTCCCACACACCATCTCACAGATGTAATGGTTGCAGAAAGTTTAGTTTGAGTGGAACTTCCTTTCTTTTAATCTAAAATAAGTGAATTTGTGTCATGCCTTTAATCACTACTTATCTGCAGCTATATTTTTTTCCTCTCTCTTTAAAAGATTAACTGTGAGTCTCAGATCTGCCCGCTAAAGGCTTCTCGACAGAAAGCTCATATGATTAATTTTTATTATTTTTCAGAAGCTGAAGATTAGTTGCTTCTCAGAAATCAACAAAGCACACAGGGTACTATTTTCAAAAGCATCTAAATCCCATTTTCAAAAGTGACTTTCATTGAAACATAGGCTCCTAAGTGCCTAAGTCACCTCTCAAAATGAGACAAATTCCTACATCAGTTAGGTGCTTTTGAAAATTGTATGCATGGTGTCTGAGTTTACATTTTAATGCTAAAAAAACCTCTCTTCTGCCACTAGACTAACCTTATATTTTCAGATCCCAAGCCAGAGATGAGCTTGTCAGCAGCAATAAGTCTCCTTTCCATGATCTCTGCTTCTTCTTGTAACTGTTGTTTTTCCTTTATTGCAGCTTCATACTTGTCACCCAAAGCTTTTAGCTCCCTCTGAATTGTTGACAGCTCTGCTTGTATCTTTTCCAGCTCACGTTTACTTAAGTAGTAGTTGCGTTCTAACCTAGCCACCTACATTATGAAAGACAGCATGCATCATGTCAGAGGAATAAGGAGTTTGATTTTTTGGTGCAAAATTACTGTTTTTCAGCCCTCAATTGGCTATTTCATGTATATTTAAGACAATGTGGTAATAAATAGTGTAAGCAGAATAAATGAGCAGTTTTTCTTCAACTACTCTCACTCCCCCACAAAATGATTTATACTTTCATTTGATAAAAATAACTGGAAGATTTACCTGGCATGGGTTGGGTCCTTAACTTAAATAATTTTTATTTTTTGGAAAATAAAATAAAAATGTCCGTGCTTCATTGAAATCATTGCTCTAAGATGGGGCTGGGGTTGAGGAGGAGTTCAGTATGCAAGCTGTCCTGAGGAAAGAAACTACCCCAGCCCTCACACCACAGCAGCCTGGGGCCAGGTGAGAAGTGCCTCTCCATGGCTGCTGCAGCATGTCCCCTGGCTGGGGGAAGGTCCAGGATCGTCTGTCGCCTGTGCTCTTCAGCCAGAGTGAGGAATGCAGCAAACTGTGCATTTTCCCCTCACTCCCTGACAAAGGGGAACAGCCAGCAATATTCCCATATGGATCGAGAGGTGGTGAGCTTCAGCCCCCCCATCCCGTCACCTTCCCTAAAAGGTGCCTGAGGGAGGGAGGCTCAGAGCTGGGACAGTCCTAGATAGAGGGAGATGCGCCCCCAGCCAGACCCTTTCACTTGTCTGGTGATTCTGTCTCTTTTCTGAATGTTTTTATGGGAAGCAATCCCATTCCAGGCACATCCCATTTTTCTGGCACAGCCAAACCCTTACATTGCTTTAACTTATGATAAGAGAAAACTGTATACCAAATGTCGTGGTCCTAGCTCTTACTGTTTAGGAGGAGTTCTTGAACAAACAAACAGATGGACAGATAGACTCTCTCAGATATATAGTAGATTACATTGCTAGCCCTTTTTAAACGGGCCGTAAAAATGGTCCCAGGGAAATGGATTTAACGTACCATTAAGTCCCCCTGTGCCCTAAGGCCAGGGGTATTATTTTAAGAGTGCTCTCAGCAGTCACCTATAATTTTCAATCCTGTCCCCCAACATTATATTACAAAATTCCTCTATTTACTTCATGTTTTAATGCAATGGGAACTGGTAAAGCAGATCTGCAATACAATAAAAGCAGCAGCTTGCAAAGGAAAGCCTGGCTTTGTAAAGTGCATTGGGGTCTATGGAGGAAAAGCACTATATAAAAACTAGATATCATTATTACAATGGTTCTAGCAACCATCACTTTCATGGATGTTAAGACTTTGAATAGGAGGAACTCTAAAGTACATAAAATTGCCGTGTTATTTTTCTGGCAACAAACATGCTGTATTACCCTTTATGTTCATATTTGCACACTGTACCTTTTCTCTCTTTGGCCTTATTTCCTTAGCTACGTCACAATAGCTCATTACTGCGTCGACAAATTTTAACATTCCCAATCCTGCTCTGCTAACAGCTTCCATTTCTTCAAATGTTGTATTAAGATTCTTTAACAAAGCTGAGTGTTAACATGCAAAAAACACTGGAAAGTCAGTTTAATAACAGTGCATAAATCACAAGAGCAATAGCTTTCCTTATTAATAAAATCTTAACTAGCTCTCTAGTTCTGGGGTATGCATTGGAACCAGGATGTGATAACCAATGCAAATAAATTGTCAATAGAAGATTATGCTGCTGGATCAGCAAGCTATTGTCAGATGCTCAAGGACTTTATGCCAGTTGACTCCCAGAGGAGCTGAGTAAGATCAGGGGTTGGCTCAGCATTTTTCTGGATCCAGCCTTTTGCATGATGGGTAGCAATCAACATTTATTATTATATGGGCCAAACTGTTATATGGGCCAAATTCTCCTCTCACTGACTCCAGTGTAACTCCACTGAAGACAGTGGAGTTAATCTGGATTTACACTGGTATAAGCATCAGCAGAATTTGATCTGATTAGTTTGAATGACACACTTGTGTTGTATCTTAAATGTTCCTCATGAAGATAATGTGACATTATACTTCCCAAGCAGATAAAAAACAAAGTAAGACTCTTCTCAACTAGTTTATGTCTATCTCTAAGCAAAAGTCATTCAAGATTACAATGCAAATTAAGGCATAACCCAGAGCATGCACAAGGCCTTTGTGCCATAAAAGTCCTCGTTAACCCACAGTGCAAAGCAAGTTGGGCAGAGGCCTCACTCTTGCCTTCTGCATCAGGGTAAATGTCACCCAAAGGGAAGAAAGCTTCCAGCATAGCAGCCAACATCTGATAAAATGTTAATAAAACCCTACATTCAATTCTAAATGCCTGATTCATTCAGCTGAACAATTTACCTCGAACGGATTTAACTTGGGTCTGAGTAATTCCATCAAAATCTATCTCCATTAGGGATCGCAGGAAATTTGGGTCAGACATCATTCCTTTGGCAGTCTTCCAGTTTAATTCTTTGTATCCTCTCATTATGAGGATACATTCACAAACAGTCTGCACCTGTTTAGGAGGCTTAGCAAAGGATCTAGAAAATAAATATGGGAAGGGGAGGAGAAAATGTGCACAATGCAGTAAGTATTTAACTCTTGTGGGAAGAGCTTTTTTTTGGTGGAAGGAGCATGGTAATATAGTAATTGCCCAAGATACCTCCTCATCTGAGTGAGAAGTACAATCCAATCCAAACAAGGAAATATTTATAAACAGAGGGCTAAAAATAAAATATTACATTCATACAACTTCCTCGGGGTTTATAATGTTCAGCCATGAGAGAAATAAAATCCTTAACTATGTGTTCACTGGAGTTCAAAGCTGCAGTGCCTGCAATAACAGAGAGGGAACACTGGCAGCAGCCATGCTCAGTTGGTCCTGGAAATAACCCTGAGGATTCCCGGCTAAATTAGTGTAATCTACAATGGGAACAAAGGAGATATTAGGAAGGAAAAATTAGATGAGACCCATCAAAATCAGATACTGTGATCTTTCCTTTGAATTAGCAGTTCTATCCCATCAGACAGTACTTTCTTCTGGATACTCATTTACCAGGTGTATTAAATGTAAATGTGCTTTGCTATTCAATACCATTTAACAACTGTGAGGATCACAGGCCTTGAATCCGGGCCCACAGGCTGAACTCAGGTTACAGATACCACCCAGCAGCTCACCTGAACAAGCAGAGAGGTAACCACTGAGTGCTAATTCGCAAAGGGGCCATACCTGAAGTGCCCAACTGGGGGAAGCATCTGGCAATCCTTATAGGTTGAGGAGCTCTATATAAACCAAGAAATAACACAAAAGATTATCTGAGCAACCCCTACTGGGTTGCTATTATGGACCCCTCCTGCTTGACTGGCTCCTGAGCCTTTCACTTCTGACAGTACCTGTCCTCTCCCAAACTCCTGTCTACTCCTCCTTCCTACTTTTTTTGCTCTAACCCTGGTCCGTGATGCTACACCTTACTCCTGATGTTTCCATTTGACCTTGGCTTGGTGCTGACTCTGTCTCTGACCTTTTGACTTGATACCTGACATTATCTTTAGTTCTGACCCGTGCCTCCTAACCACTAGGCATGACTCCTTGAATAACCACTATGACTGTCAGCAGTCAGCAACACTCCTTGGCTATGTCTACACTCGCGGCTTCTTGTGCAAATATGGCCGTTCTTGCGCAAGAATCCGCAGAGCGTCCACTCTGCCCACCCGCTCTTGCGCAAGAAGATTTACAGTACGGCGTGGTAAGAGAGGGCTTCTTGCGCAAGAGCTATGCTCTTTTTTTAACAGGTATAAGCCCTCTTGCGCAGGAGCTCTTGCACAAGAGGGCAGTGTGGACGCTGGGCAGGGATTTCTTGCGCAAGAAAGCCCTATGGCTAAAATGGCCATCAGAACTTTCTTGCGCAAGAGAGCATCCACACTGCCATGGATGCTCTTGCGCAAAAGCACAGCTCCCACATGGCAGTGTGGACATTTTCTTGCGCAAGACTTCTTGCGCAAGAAGCCGCCAGTGTAGACATAGCCATTAGGTGAAATTCATGCCCTCCGCTCCTTCAAAAGAGACACCAAAAGGCCTGTGCATTGTTAATAAAAGTAGAAAAATACTGTATGGAGTTTCCCCCCAAAGACTATTTAAACAGAGAATAAATAACATGAAAGGTCAATATTTAGTTCACCATCCATCCTCCCATAAGAGAATCCCTGTATGTGTAACTGCCAACAGATGGAACTGAACCTAGGACCTCTTGAACTTAATACATAAGCCTCTACAGCTTGAGCTATAAAGGCAGCTGATTCTCAGCACAGGCTGTAGAGCACACTCATTTTTATCTGTCTCTGTAAATGATCTAAATGCCACTATATGGGACTGTGAACTACACCGTGTAGATGTGTGTGTTACACATGCAACAATGCATAAGAAGAAAGGAAGCAGCCCTGCTTTGGAAATAATTATATTATGAACCAGGGATTCCCAAACTTTTTGACACGGGGACCAGTAAATCCATTCACGAGCTTTTGGAGGACTGGTAACATTCATTTGCATATTTGCATATTCATTAAGCAAATGATGAATATTCAAATAAGTTGTTTCTGGTCCTCCCAAAGCCCCAAGTGCCAGCGTTAGCAAAGCTTTTGATACAGCCACCCACAATATTCTTGCCAGCAAGTTAAGGGAATATGGATTGGATAAATGGACTGTAAGATGAATAGAAAGCTGGCTAGATCAGGGTTTCCCAAACTTTTTACTTTAGCTGGAATCCACTTTTTTTTCAGTACTGTTTTTTGCAGCCCAAAAATATAAACACATATAAAAAAAAAGAATGAAAAATGAATACATTTTCAGTGTTTCACCCGGCTGCATCCTCCACCCAGCCTGGGCCAGGGCTTGGGGGACCCAGCGCCGCATGAGCACTCCAGGAGGCGGGAGCAGGAGCAGATTGGGGGTAGGGTATCTGGCTAGGAGGGAGGGTGCAAGGAAGGGTAGGGTTGCTAGGTGTCCGGTTTTGTACCGGACAGTGCAGTATTTTAAGGTTTTGTCCGGGAAAGAAATTGAGAAATTACCAGACATATAAAACGCCTGGTATTTTCTAGTTAGGTAAGTTTTATTATAATTAGGTGTATCAGTCCTTAGCTGCGAACTGCCTGGCTGACAGATGTGCTCACGCTGCCTGAGTGTGTCTATCTGCCAGGCAGTTCGCAACTACTCGAGGGACGGTATGTTGGGGGGCAAAATGGAATCCCCGGCCAGACTCACTCATCTGCCAGGGTCTGCATGTGCCCAGGTCAGTCCACTCCCCCTTCTCCTCCCGATCTCCCCAGTCCAGCCCTGCTGCCCCGTCCAGCCCTGCTTCGGTGGCAGTTCCCCCACCCCCACCAATCTCCTCCAGTCAGCCCCGCTCCCCGACAACCCCGACCAGCCCCGCTGCCCCGTCCAGCCCTGCTTCCAGCAGCTGGTTCTCTCGTCCTCCTCCTCCTGATCTCCCCCAGCCAGCCCCCCAGGCTCCTGTCCAGCCCTGGTTCCGGCGCCTGCCCTCCCTGATCTCTGCCGGACACTCCCGCTACCCCCAACACTGCTTCTGCCACCTGCCCGCCCGGATCTCCGCAGGACAGCCCCGCTGCCCCCCAGCCCTGCTTTCGCCGGCCGGCCGGCTGCCTGCCCGGAGCTCCACGGGACAGCCCTGCTGCCCCCAGCCCTGCTTTTGCAGCCCGCCTGCCCGGATATCCGCGGGATAGCCCCTCTGCCCCCAGCCCTGCTTTCGCCGCCTGCCCACCCGGATCTCCGCGGGACAGCCCCGCTACCCCCAGCCTTGCTTTCGCCGCCCGCACGCCTGCCCGGATCTTCGCAGCACAGCCCCGCTGCCCCCAACACTGCTTCCCGGCAGCCGGTTCCCCCCCACACCTCCTCTCAGCCCTCCCCGCTCTGCTCCCCTCCCAGCAGCCATGCTGAGGCCCGGTATTTTTTTCCCGCGGCCTGGTATCGAGCCGCGGCCCTTAGTTCGGAAAATGCTGTTATGAACTATCCTTTGAAAAATGTGGCCAGCTGAAAGCCAAGTCTGATGGAATGCAAGGATGCAATGATGGCCAGATGCTCCATTAATGTAAATCAGCATAGCTCCATTGAGTAGAAGAAGAAGGTGAACTTGCCAATTGCAAGGGGAACAGATAGCAAAAGAGTCAGGTGGCCTTGTGGGAGGAGGAAGATTAAGAAGTGTGCTGGGGACTGAAACATAAGAACGGCCATACTACTAGATCAGACCAAAGGTCCATCTAAGCCCAGTATCCTGTCTGCCCGACAATGGCCAAAGCCAGATGACCCAGAGGGAGTGAACACAACAGATAATCATCACATGATCCCTCTCCTGTCATCAATTTCCAGACAAACAGAGGCTAGGGACACCATTCTTACTCATCCTGGCTAATAGCCATTGATGGATATAACCTCCATGAATTTATCTAGCTCCTTTTTGAAGCCTTTAAAATCCTAGTCTTCACAACATCCTCTGGCAAGGAGTTCCACAGATTCACTGTGCACTGTGTGAGGAAAAAGTTCCTTTTGTTTGTTTTAAACCTGCTAACTATTAATTTCATTTGGTGACCTCTAGTTTGTATATTATGGAAACAAATAAATAACTTTTCCTTATTCAGTTTTTCCACACTAGTCATGATTTTATAGACCTCTTTCATATCCCCCCTTAATCTCCTCTTTTCTAAAATGAAAAGTCCCAGTCTTTTTAATCTCTCTTCATATGGGAGCCATTCCAAACCCCTAATCATTTTTGTTGCCCTTTTCTGAACCTTTTCCAATGCCAATATATCTTTTTTGAGATGAGGAGACCCCATCTGTACGCAGTATTCAGGTTGTGGGTGTACCATGGTTTTATACAGAGGCAATAAGATATTCTCTGTCTTATTCTCTAGCTCTTTTAAAATCATTCCTAATATTCTGTTTGCTTTTTTGACCGCCACTGCACATGGAGTGGAAGTTTTCAGAGAACTATCCACAATGACTCCAAGATCTCTCCCTTGAGTTGTTGTAGCTAAATTGGTCCCCATCATACTGTATGTATAGTTGAGATTATTTTTTCCCTTGTGCATTACTTTACATTTATCAACATTCAATTTCATTTGCCATTTTGTTACCCAATGTTTGGTGTGACCTTTTTGAAGCTCTTCACAGTCTTCTTTGGTCTTATCTATCTTGAGCAGTTCAGTATCATCTGCAAATTTCGCTCTCTCTCTGTTTACTCCTTTCTCCAGATCATTTATAAATAAGTTGAATAGGATTGGTCCCAGGACAGACCCTTGGGGGACAGGGCTGGTCTTACCATGATGCGAACTGAGGCTGCTGCCTCAGGTTCCAGATTGTGTGGAACCACTAGGACCCAGAGTGTAGAAAATTGTGTCTGCTGCTGGTGCATATGTATTCTCTCTGCTCTAGATGCACAGTACCATGAGAGGAGTAGAACAGGAAGAAGGCAGAATTGAGACCTTTCAAAGTTTTGGCCCAAGCGAGAGGGCATGGAGGTATCATTTGAGCTCCCCACCTCAGGTGCCAAAATGTTGTGGGCCAGCCATGTTGGGGGACATCACTAGTCACTTTTCTCCCTTCTGAAAACTTACCATTTATTCCTACCCTTTGTTTCGTGTCTTTTAACCAGTTGTCAACTTACTTTACTTAAGAGCCTTTGGTGAAAGACCTTGTTAAAGGCTTTCTGGAAATCTAAGTACACTATATCCACTGGATCCCCCTTGTCCACATGTTTGTTGACTCCTTCAAAGAACTCTAGTAAATTAGTAAGGCATGATTTCCCTTTCCAGAAACAATGTTGATTTTCCCCCAACAAATTATGTTTATCTATGTGTCTGACAATTTTATTCTTTACTACAGCTCCAACTAATCTGCCTGGTACTGACGTTAGACTTAGCAGTCTGTAATTGCCAAAATCATCTCTAGAGACCTTTTCAAAATATTGGCATCACATTATCTATCTTCCAGTCATTAGGTACAGAAGCTGATTTAGAGGATAGGTTACAATCCATGGTTAATAGTTCTGCAATTTCACATTTGAGTTCTTTCAGAACTCTTGTGTGAATGCCATCTAGGCCTGGTGACTTGTTACTGTTAAGTTTATCAAATTGTTCCAAAACCTCCTCTAATGATACCTCAATCTGGGACAGTTCCTCAGATATGTCACCTACAAAGAATGTCTCAGGTTTGGGAATCTCCCTAACATTCTCAGCCGTGAAGACTGAAGCAAATAATTAATTTACTTTCTCTGCAATGACTTTATCGCCTTTAACATCTCGATCGTTCTAGGGCCTCATTAGTTATTTAGCAGGCTTCCTGCTTCTGGTGTACTTGAAAAACATTTTGCTATTACTTTTTGAGCTTTTGGCTAGCTGTTCTTCTTTTTTGGCATTTCTTATTATATTTTTGTACTTAATTTGACAGAGTTTATGCTCCTTTCTATTTTCCTCACTAGATGTCTTTTTATCTCTCACTGCTTCTTTTACTAGGTTGTTAAGCCATGTGGCACTTTTTTGGTTCTCTTACTGTGTTTTTTAATTTGGGATATACATTTATGTTGCACCTCTATTATGGTGTCTTTGAAAAGTTTCCATGCAGCTTGCAGGGATTTTACTTTTGTCACTGTGCCTTTTAAGTTCTGTTTAACTATCCTCCTCATTTTTGTGTAGTTTCCCTTTCTGAAATTAAATGCCACAGTGTTGGGCTGCTGAGGTGTTTTTCCCACCACAGGGCTGTGACATTTTATTACATTATGGTCACCATTTCCAAGAAGTCCAGTTATATTTACCTCTTGGACCAGATCTTGCACTCCACTTAGGACTAAATCAAGAATTGCCTCTATCTTTGTGGGTTCCAGAACCAACTGCTCCAAGAAGCAGTCATTTAAGGTGTAAGCAGGGGCTGAACTACTGCTTGTTATCAGCCAGCTAAAAGGAGGGAGCTGCCCTGGGCGTGGGTATGCTCACTCCAAGGCTACGTCTACACTGGCAGCTTCTTGCACAAGAACTCTTTTGCGGAAGAGTTCTTGTGCAAAAACTCTTCCAGAAGAGAGCGTCTACACTGGCATGTGCTTTTGTGTAAGAGCATCCATGCCAGTGTAGACGCTCTCTTGCGCAAGAAAGCTCTGATGGCCATTTTAACCATAGGGCTTTCTTGCGCAAGAAATTCATGTTGCCTGTCTACACTGGCCTCTTGCACAATAACAGTTGCGCAAGAGGGCTTATTCCTGAGCGGGAGCATCATAGTTCTTGCGCAAGAAGCCCTGATTTTATACAGTAGAACGTCAGCTTACTTGAGCAAGAACACACGGCCAGTGTAGACAGGCAGCAAGTTTTTGCGCAAGAGCAGCCGCTTTGGCGCAAGATCGCGCCAGTGTAGACACAGCCCCCCCAATTGTTTAGCTCTGCAAGATAATTAACTGTTAACTGTTGATATGTAAATACAGCTTATGCCAGGAGGGGGAAGGAATCCGAGGTGTGGCTATGTAAATCCAATTCAGCCAGGGCTGATGGAAGATCAGTGTTGGAATGGAATGTGGTGTACTGTAAATAATTTGGGGCTGTTGTGGGGGTCACAAATCATGCTACTCCTAAATGTGGGAAATGTAAAACATGACACCAGTGCTTGCAGGAGACACACCAGCTTTGTAAGAGATCTCCGAGAAACAAGCCTCCCCCCTTCCAGAGTTGAGTGAACTGAGCTGGGGGGAAGGGTTAAAGGGCTTGTTAGCCTGCTTCACACCTGGCAGGTGTGAGCTGTAAGACTGGCCCAACCTGCCCCTTTCCCCCTTTGTTTTAAGGACAGACCTAAAGCAGACTCCATGAGGAGTCTTTTTGCTAAAGTACAGTGGAAAGTGGAATATTTTGCCAGTCTAGGTGGTAGCTAAAGAGTTGAAATCACTGGTTTGGCTGGGAGCCAGACCCGTTGCAGCCAGCGAAGTGGCTGGCAGGCATGACTGGCAGGCAGCCGGTAGGAGCGGCGGAATGCGACCAGCGGAATGGCGGCAGGCGATCAGCGGAGCGGCCAGTGGGAACGACCGGTAAGCAGCAGGTAGGAGCAGACCGAGACAGCTGGTGGAGCGTGGCAGAGTGGCTCGCGTTAAAGACTGCAGCAGAACCTTACAGAGAGGCGGGGCCGTTGGCCTCGGACCACATAAGGTGCCACTATCAATCCCCTCGCCCCCCTTTCCGCCCAGGTTGGGAGGTAAAACCCTGCAGGTGAACTTTTGGACTCTGGGTGGCACTGACCAGGGACAGAGACTTTTGGGGTGTCGGACTTTGGGACTTCGGGTGATTCTTGGCTGGGGAGCCTTAGCTCGTGGTTTGGGCTATGAACTCTGTTTGTGGTATTTTCCTGCTAATGCCATATGACTCTCTCTCTCTTTCATTAAATGTTTCTTTCCTACACTCAGACTCTGTGCTTGTGAGCGGGGAAGCATTGCCTCTCAGAGGCGCCCAGGGGTGTGTGAATTTCCCAGGTTACTGGGTGGGGGCTCGAGCCGGTTCTATGTGAGATGGACCCCTAGATATTGAACCCGGCCCTGGTTGCTGCCGGGCCTACCCGGCAGAAGGGTTACAAAGGTATCAAGAAATTTTATCTCTGCATCCCATCCTGAGGTGACATGTACTCAATCAATATGGGGATAGCTGAAATCCCCCACTATTACTGAGTTTTTTATTTTGGTAGCCTCTCTAATCTCCCTTAGCATTTCATAGTCACTATCACTGTCCTGATCAGGTGATTGATAATATATCCCAACTGCTATATCTTATTATTGGAGCGTGGAATTACTATCCATAGAGTTTCTATGGAATATTTTGGCACATTTAATATTTTTACTTCATTTGATTCTTCATTTTGTATAGTGCCACTCCCCCACCAGCACGACCAATTCTGTCCTTCCAATATATTTTATACCCTGGTATGACTGTGTCCCATTGGAAGAGTCTGAAGGGAGCAAAAGTGGCAGAATGATTTGAAGTTTGAGTACAGCTTTAAAATCACCCCTACAAAAGCTATTATTAAAACACAAAAAAGAAGGGTTTACCAAAAAAGAAATGCATAGTCTTACCATCAAACATGCTTGAAAGACAAGTGCTATATATCCCATATTTATATAGAATAACATCACTTCTACCACAGTTAAAGGGCTGGGATAGCTACTACCTGAATGACCCCCACAGACAGTTCAGTAGTACCCAGGGTGGCAGAACTATATTACAGAATAACTAGAAAAACATAAAATACTGGACTGCTTTTCAGGAAGAAAGGACAGGCTTGTGGTTGACTCATAGGGCTTGGAGACTCCCTGAGAGACCTTGACCTCCCTAGACTCATTCCCCACATCTGTCTAATAGGGATGATCATGCTTCTTTGCCTCTCACACGGTTTGTAAATTGAAGGTGCTAAGTTCTTGTGAGTTGCTCCCCCAATGCAGCAAAAGTCACTACAGAAAATAATTTTCAAGTTTATGCTATTACAAATTAGAACTAATCACCTAATTTCTGTGACATCAGACTTGTCAAGCTTCTGCAGCTCCAATTTAGCAGCTTCCAAAATAGGCATAGCCTCAGCCAGGGCCGTCTCAGCATCCTTCTTTTCCACAGCAATGACCTTATTTTGTTCTTCTATCTCCACCGCTTTTTCTTCAGCCAATTTTTTCTTCTCCTCAGCTAAAAGGTGTGAAAGGCAGACTATGGTAAATGGCTTCCTAAGATTTGTATCTAGCTAACAAACCACTGCAAGTGCACATGACCTAAAATCAGAAACTACAGCTGTCACCACTATTAACTCATTTGGTGCTAGGTCACTGCAACTGACAGTACCTTTCCCACCACAGATAAGTTGTGGAATGCTCGTAATAACAACAGGATGCAATCTCCTTTTCTACTCCCTTTTTCTTGTTTGTCTCTCCCTTTTCAGAGGGGAAATAGCTCACAAATCTCCTTTTGATCGCTGGCACATCTACTCCTATTACTTTTCCTCGTGCCACCCATGCCTTTGGCTCACTACACTCCCCTTGCTGCTAAGTGGGTTGATCCGGCCTGCAGATGCTCTGCGGCTTCCTCGCCCAAGGGACAGGGGAGCGCATGAAGTCTCCTCCCCCACCTGGGGCAAGCAGCGCTTAGAGTGAATCGCTAGCTACTCAGCTGTCAGTTCACTCTTAAGCGCCGCGTGGGGGCAGGGAGTAAGGTATTTTGCACATTCCCTCTGTCCCCAAGCCAACCAGGGTCTGGGGACGGGAGGAGAAAACAAAGTCTGCTCTAACCTTGCCCTTGCCCTGAAAGGGGTGTGTGGTGCCTAGACTGAACCGCTAGCTAAACTCTAAGCACCATGCAACCCTTGCAGGGTAGGGGCAAGAAGGAAGAGACTTTGTATGCTTTCTCACCCCAGGCCCTGAATGACCAGAGGGAACCGCCAGCTGATCAGAACAGCCAGTGGTTCTTTGTGGGGGGCGTGGTGGGGCCAAAAACTTCACCTGCTTCACCAGGCCAATCAGGGTCAGTGGGCAGAGGAAGCATGGAAGTGTCCTGGCCCCAACCATGGAAGTGTCCTAGCCCCTGCCCCTTCCGGGAAGGCCTGGGACCATTTAAAAAATTTGTGAAGTGGCCCCCCCTTCTAAAACTATTACCCACCCCTGTGCTAATGTCTTCCCCTGAAAGTTTCTTTTAACAGTTTTGGGATGGGATGTGAAGAACATCACAATATCTACTTGCAATGGCAATGGACATTACCATGAGAAGATTGCAATTGTACAGGTTGGAATATGATCAAAACACAAAGGTCAACAGTCCTACTCTTGTGCTAAGTACCATATATCTGTTAATGATACCATGATGGTTATTCTTAAAGGATGCAGGTATTAAATGAGCAACACCTGTGTTCCTTAAGAATCTCCCAGTCTAATACTGACCTGGCCCAAACCAACTTATCTTGTGGGATATGACAGGTGTTTTAAATACTTGCCTATTGTTGTGTTGGTTGCTATCTCTTGTAACAAGGCCTCGCAGGCAGCTGATTTTTCAGCTAATACAATTTTCTGCTCTGCAAGTTTCTCATTTAGTTCATCCAGCTGAACAGCAGCTTCCTTCAGTTTATCTAATCCTCCCTCCAGACGTTTGCATTGTGCTTAGTGAAAAAAGGGGGAAAATGTTATTGATTTATGGAGTTATCATATACTGACAGATACCATTATTTAAAATGTGCCCCATTCTGTGGTCACAGAAATCAGTCCTTTTCTTAAAATAGCAGCAGGCCTTCCTTGCTATTTTTGGAGGGTCACAAGCTATTACAGTGCTCCAAAGAGCCCAGGCTCCTTGGTCAGTCCTCATGTTTAGAGAGTAAAATGATCATGAAACCATCCTTTCAATCCTACTGCTACAGCTTCAGCTCAGGAGTTGCAGAGCGTGGCTGAGTCATGGACCCTCTTTTGCCTGTGGCACATTTTCTTGTTTCTGCAGAAGCTCTGACTATACTGTACATTTCAATGCATTAGGCACATTGCAGTATTCATCAGAATACAGCTACCTATGCCAAGAGGAACAATGCATGTCACACCAGCACCTCCAGAAAACCCCGAGCTGAGTGTGAGCCACCAAGTTCAAATCCATATCCAGACTCTTCCAAAACTCAGGGAGGTTTGCATAGGAGGTTCTGCCTCAGGTCCAGATAAAGAAAATGTGTTACTCAGAGAGACTCATTATTTAATGTAGTAGTAATTTGGAGGTATTTGGGTTATATTTACTGGATTGCTTTTGCACAGACTTGGAGAGTGAAATGAGTCTGTTAAAACCATTTCTATCATATAGTCTCAAAAAGAGAAAACCTTACCTAAAATGAACAGATTTTTCTCTTCCAGCAATTTTGAGTAAGTATTAATGAAATCAAGATAGTTCTTTGGCGTAACAAAGTTGCTGCGTCTCAGCTTTTGTAGGAATTTTTTACTGAAGTTCCCTACAGATTCATGCACCATGACAATGTGCTCAATCACAAACTCTGAGTGCTCTGCTGGGATCAATAGATTTTCCCCTGAAAAGAGGACATGAAAAATAAAATATGTCAAAGACATTCAAAAGATGCTAAATTTCATCATTTCCCATTTTACAGATAGGGAGACTAAGGCACTAGGAAAAAGAAAAATCAGTGGCAGAGTGAAGAACAGAGTCCAGGAATCCTAAGAGCTGGTCTGCTGCTCACAGCATTCAACCATAGTGCCTCCAGCTTCTGGAGTTCTCTTTAACTTTGCCAATATATTTTTAAAAAGTTATTTCCCAGTATATCTCTGCTCACCCCGAAAAAGCCTGCAAATTTGAGTTTTGTGGGGTCTGCGATATCAACACCCACAGATTGAGCTCAGATCTTTGCATTATACAGGTTGAGCCTCTCTAGTCCGGCACTCTCTGGTTCAGCAACATCCATGATCCAGCATGATTTTAGTTCAGAGGCGTAGCGAGGGTGACCTAGGGCTACTTCAAAAATTTTTGAAGTGGCCCTCGGGCAAAAATTATTGTCCACCCCTTATGTAGATGATATCATGAGCTTTCGTGGGTGGAAGTAGGTTGTGCCCACAAAAACTCATGATACCATGTACATCAGGCATGTCAAACAGGTTTCTGACAGGCTACATGTGGCCCAATTGAAATTTTTTGTGGCCTGCCACTACATTTTTATAAAAGAATACAGTGCAGCCCGCTGGCCGCTCGGAGCACATGGCTGAGTGCAGATCACAGCTGGCCAGGCTGCTCTGCACAGGCATGAAGTGCCTGCTCACAGCTAGCTGCTGTGCTCACGCCTCCCCAGTGCCTAAGGAAGAAATGCGTGGCAGCGGTGGCGGCGACACTGGCTCCAGGACCCAGGCATTAGGTATGGGGGGGACTGGGAGTGCCTGGGTCTGGGGAAGGGAAGAGGCATTGGGTTAGAGTGGGCGGTGGTGCTCTGGGGGAGTGGAAGGCAATTGGATTAGAACAGGGATATGGAAGTGCCTGCCTCTGGGAGAGTTGAGGGGGATATTTTGTTAATGTTTTGGTTTTTATTTATTTATTTCCAAATAAAATCACAAAATGAATATTAATTTTATATAAATAAATATGTCAAATAAATTATTTGAAATTGCACGAATAATTATATGTTTATGCAAAATCTCAAACTTACAAAGTATCTGAAATTTTCACAGAAGCTTGTTCTATTTGATTGACCATAGTCTATACTTGTTTTTATTTCAACAAAACAAGTTATATATCATATAAAAAATTTAAAAGTACCTTACACTTATATTGAAATTAAAAATTATTTTGTGAGCAAATAACAATTTTACACATCAAATTATTGTATTATATTAAAACAAGACCTGAAAAAATAGTATAAAATATACTTAAAACATAACCTATAATAATAAATAATTACAACTTTCCTATAGAAGTACATTAAACATTAAAAAGGCCATAGAGCAGTTTTTAAACTGAGAGATGGGGGAAAGCCGATTGGTGTGGAGATGCACGTAAATCGGAGGGAGACTTCTCTTAGAGGAGAATCCATTGATAGAGATTCTCTAAGCTGTAGTCAGAAAGAGAGGAGGAGAGGGCAAACCGTGGGCCAGAGCAGACAAACAACCACGTACAAAGGAATCCAATGCATCAGGAAGGGCAGACAAATAAGCAGTGGCAAATTTTTAAAGTGCTTCTACACAAATGCTAGAGTCTGACTAATAAGATGGGTGAACTAGAGTACCTAGTATTAAATGAGGAGATTGACATAATAGGCATCACTGAAACCTGGTGGAATGAGGAAAATCTGTGGACACAATCATACCGGGATATAAAATATATCGAAAGGATAGAGCAGGCCGGGTGGGTGGCGAGTGGCACTGTATGTGAAAGATAATGTAGAATCAAATGAAATAAAAATATTAAATGAATCAACATGTTCAATAGAATCGCTATGGATAGTAATTCCATGCTCCAAAAATAAGAAATTAGCAGTAGGGATATATTACCGACCACCTGACCAGGACAGGGATACTGACATTGAAATGCTGAGGGAGATTAGAGAGGCTACCAAAACAAAGAACTCTATAATAATGGGGATTTTAATTACCCCCATATTGACTGGATACATGTCACCTCAGGAAGAGAAGCGGAGATAAAATTTCTCAATGGCTTAAATGACTGCTTCTTGGAGCAGCTGGTGCAGGAACCCACAAGGAGAGGCAATTCTCGATTTAGTCCTGAGTGGAGCGCAGGATCAGGTCCAGGAAATAACCGTTACAGGACCGCTTGGGAATAGTGACCATAATATAATAACATTCAACATTCCTGTGGTGGGAAGAACACCTCAGCAGACCAGCACCCTGGCATTTAATTTCAAAAAGAATTACACAAAAATGAGGAGGTTAGTTAAACAGAAATTAAAAGGCACAGTGACTAGAGCCAAATCCCTGCAAGCTGCATGGAAACTTTTAAAGACACCATAACAGAGGCCCAACTTAAATGTATACCCCAAATTAAAAAAACAAGAGACCTAAAAGAGTCACCGTGGCTTAATCACCATGTAAAAGAAGCAGTGAGGACAAAAAGGCATCTTTTAAGAAGTGGAAGTCCAATCCTAGTGAGATAAATAGAAAGGAACATAAACACTGTCAAATCAAGTGTAAAAATGTAATAAGAAAAGCAAAAAGATTTTGAGGAACAGCTAGCCAAAAACTCAAAAGAAATAACAAAATGTTTTTAAGTACATTAGAAGCAGGAAGCCTGCTAAAAACCTGTGGGTCCCCTAGACGATTGAACTATAAAAGGCGCAATCAAGGACGATAAAGCCATTGCGGAGAAACTAAATGACTTCTTTGCTTCAGTCTTCACGGCTGAGGACGTTGGGAGATTCCCAAATCTGCACCCGTCCTTTGTGGGTAATGAATCTGAGGAACTGTCCCGGATTGAAGTGTCATTAGAGGAGGTTTTGGAACAAATAGAAAAACTTAATGTTAACAAATCTCCGGGACCGGATGGCATTCATCCAAGGGTTCTAAAGAACTCAAATGGGAAATTGCTGAACTATTATCTGTGGTTTGTAACCTATCCCTTAAATCGGCTTCTGTACCTAATGACTGGAAGGTAGCCAACGTGACACCAATATTTAAAAAGGGCTCTAGAGGCGATCCGGGCAATTACAGACCGGTAAGTCTAACTTCGTACCTGGCAAATTAGTCGAAACAATAGTAAAGAATAAAATTGTGAAGCATGTAGAAGAACATAATTTGTTGGACAAAAGTCAACATGGTTTCTGTAAAGGAAATCCTGTCTTACTAATCTATTAGAGTTCTTTGAAGGGGTTAACAAACATGCGGACAAGGGGATCCAGTAGATATAGTATACTTAGATTTCCAGAAAGCCTTTGACAAGGTCCTCACCAAAGGCTCTTGTGTAAATTACATGGCCATGGGATAAGAGGAAGGTCCTTTCTTGGATTGAGAACTGGTTAAAAGACAGGAAACAAAGGGTAGGAATAAATGGTAAATTTTCAGAATGGAGAGGGGTAACTAGTGGTGTCCCCCAAGGGTCAGTCCTAGGACCAATCCTGTTCAACTTATTCATAAATGATCTGGAGAAAGGGGTAAGCAGTGAAGTGGTAAAGTTTGCGGATGATACCAAACTGTTTAGGATAGTCAAGACAGAAGCAGACTGTAAGGGACTCCAAGAAGATCTCACCAAACTGAGTGATTGGGCAACAAAATGGCAAATGAAATTTAATGTGGATAAGTGTAAAGTAATGCACATCGGAAAAATAACCCCAACTATACACAGTATGATGGGGGCTAATTTGGCTATGACAAATCAGGAAAGAGATCTTGGAGTTATCATGGACAGTTCTCTGAAAACTTCACACAGTGTGCAGCGGTCAAAAGGCAAATAGGATGCTAGGTATTATTAAGAAAGGGATAGAAAATAAGACCCAGAATATCTTACTGCCCCTGTATAAAACTATGAGTACGCCCACATCTTGAATACTGTGTACAGATGTGGTCTCCTCACCTCAAAAAGATATTTTGGCCTTGGAAAGGGTTCAGAAAAGGGCAACTAAAATGATTAGGGGTTTGGAACGGGTCCCATATGAGGAGAGGTTAGCGACTGGGACTTTTCAGTTTAGAAAAGAGGAGACTGAGGGGATATGATAGAGGTGTATAAAATCATGAGTGGTGTGGAGAGGGCCGATAAAGAAAAGTTATTTATTAGTTCCTAAATAGAAGAACTAGAGGACACCAAATGAAATTAATGGGTAGCAGGTTTAAAACTAATAAAAGAAAGTTCTTCTTCACACAGCGTGTAGTCAGCATGTGGAACTCCTTGCCAGAGGAGGCTGTGAAGGCTAGGAATATAACAGAGTTTAAGAGAAGCTAGATAATTTCATGGAGGTTAGGTCCATAAAAGGCTATTAGCCAGGGGATAAAATGGTGTCCTTGGCCTCTGTTTGACAGAGGCTGAGAGGGATGGCAGGAGACAAATCGCTTGATCATTGTCTTGGTCCACCCTCTGGGGCACCTGGTGCTGGCCACTGTCGGCAGACAGGATACTGGGCCTAGATGGACCTTTGGTCTGACCCGCTACGGCCGTTCTTATGTTCTTATGTTCTTATTTTCTTTGGTGTCCCTGAAAGCTATCAGTTTTCATTTGTGTGGCCCTCAGTGGGCTTCAAGTTTGACATGCCTGATCTATATGTTTGTTAGTCTTTAAAATGTTACCAGACTATTATTTGTTTTTACTTTTGTTATAAAGTATCTTTTATTTTAAAAAAATTATAAGTAACCCCAATGCACCCACCTCTCCCCCAGAGCCAGCCCCTCCCCAGTGTTCCCCCATCCCAATTCACTCACACACACCCCGGACCCTCCATCCCAATGCACTCACCCTTCCCCTGAACCAGGCCCCCCCCAGCACCGGGAGCACCTTCCCCCCATCAAATCCTCCTCCCTCTCCTCCCCACAGAGCCCGGCACTGGAGGAAGGGACGGTTGGGTAAGGAAATCTAACCTTTAAAGTGGCCGCTCCTGCCACCTGACCCTGCTGCCTCCACTCGCAGTGTGTAGAACTGGGAGCACGTAGCCAACTCCCGGGTCTCTGTTCAAAAGCATCATGTAGGCCAGAGCAGCGTGCGCTTCGCTCCCACCCCGGCGCCCCCCTAGTGTGGCACCCAGGGGCAACTGTCCCCCCCCCCCTTCGCTATGCCTCTGTTTTAGTTAGCCAGATGTCCACTTATCATGGGTGAGGCCAAGTTTCCCGTGGTCTCAAAGTTTGTTTACAGCCACCAGTCCTGGCTCTCAGTGTTCTGTGCTGTTATTAAGCTCTAAATTACCCCAAATGTCTTCTAAAAGCCCAGTAAGCAGTGGAAGTGTTGGCGATGTTGCTAGATAATATTGAACTCTCATGGTCTGGCAAATTCTTTGGTTTGGCAGCAATCAGGTCCCAAGAGTGCTGGACTAGAGAGGTTCAACGTGTTGTACAATGTACTATTTTTCAACCATTAATTCTATCTTAGCCAGCTGAGCTCACTATCTACACAACAAAGGACTTAGATCTGTGAGTGTAAGATTCAAGAAGTCCAAGACCAACACAACCAGATCTGTAGAGGTTTAAAAACTGGGGTCTGTGCAAATTTAAGAATCACTTACATAGGGAGTCCATAAGAAATACTTCTTATGGACCCTCTATGGAAAGATGGAAGGACTTGAGAGCCACATTTAGATACATCGGACCTTTGATGTCTAACTTCTTTACCAACAAGGAATGAGTGAGAGTGACACAGCTTCATAACAAAATCTCCCAAGTCCTTCTCCATTCTACTTGCAGGCAGCTCTTGTAATCCCTTACGCATCTGCTGCTTTTTACTGGCACTTGGTGGGATTTTCAGCAGGGCCTAAAAGTGGCTCCAGAAGCAAGTCCAGGATCTGTGCTTCTAAAAATCCCATCCTCAACCTCTAAACCAAGTTCAATTAAGAAACCTGAAAGGGATCTCTCTTGAAGTGAAAGCTTGCTTGCTGCCACTAAACCTTGGGCAGAGGACTGCAAACATCCTGCTAATGTTTGTGAGGATACTTTATTTCACTTACTTGTGCAGAAGATGATATGACTTCTCAGAAACACAGAAGTTAGTTTCAATTTGAATTTTAGGAAACTTAAAAATATATTTGGAAAGGAACATGACTCAGTAACTATTTTTAATTTGTTTTTAGTCATTAGACTGTCAATTTAGAATGAAGAATCATCCTTAATGTAACAGCAAATATCTTAAAGGCAGTGAATTCTGATACCACTGGATACACCATGAGTTTGAAGCTGACATTTTCCTTACCTAAAAAGGACTTGGCAACAGCATATAAGGCTTGTGGAGGCCAGGGCAAGAACCAGTCAATGCCAGTATTGTTGACAAGACCTTAAAACAAATAAATATTGTCAACAAAACAATCCATCTTCAGTATTAACCCCTGATCCTGCAAATATGCTTATGCTTAACTTTACTCTTATGTGTTTGCAGGATCAAAAGCTTAATTAGTACACAGTCTGGTACTTTTAGCAAAGGTGCTTACACATAAACCAATCCATCTATTTAAATAGCAAATAATGAACTGAGTACCCAGTGTCCAGGCCTACCCCTCTTCTGACCCACTGCATTGTTCTTTTGTAAATAAGTAACTTATTTCCACAGCTACTCATAAACCTTCTTTAATCTGTAAATACCAGACCAGTGAATGGAGACAATTTGAGAGTTACTCTAATAGAGATGAAGTGCTGCAATACAGGCAGGCCATTTAGCATACATTCATAGCTCAAAGAAGTTATTAACTGACTGTTAATTGTCTGACCCAAATATAAACAGACCTGGGGGGGGGCCAACAGACTTACTGTGCCCCTGGACAAGATGGGAGGGGAGGACTGATTCTGTGCTCCCAGAAGGTGTGGGGCTGCGGCAGCCAGCCCTCAGTCCCACCTAAGCCACACCTTTCTATGTCCTTCCACTGCTAACCAGCCTTCATAGCTGCCTGGAGTGTGCACCGTGAGGCTCCGGTGGTGATTTAAAGGGCCACCACCACTGCCGCAGTAGCATCAGCCAGAAATCCTGGTCCCTTTTGAATAGCAAGGCCCCAGGGCAGTTGCCCCCTTTGCCCACTCTATTCCCCTTCCCCATTGGTAAGCCTGAAACTGACCTTGTAAATGTCAATCAATCTCCACTTATGTGTGGTAACTAGTAATAAAATATACTATGCTGTTTGTTTGTCCTGATGTATAACTGCTTATCAGATATCTGCACACATCCATTGAAGAACTTGCCCAAGATGACTGCTAACCAGCATCCCATATGTACACAGGAGCTAAACACTGAAGTGTAAAATTTAATACACAAACCTGGGAAATTTCGGCAACGTGTTCTCAGGGTATCACCAACTGGTGACATCCCAAGGACAATATGAAGGTTGTTTGCACTCTTATTTACAAAATACTGCCAGACACTTTCTTTAGCAGGTCCCACTCCAGCTTTAATAGCTTCATCTCCAATCTGACTGAGTATAGAGTCTTTTTCATCATCTGGAAAAAGTGCTGGTACAATTCCTATCACATAAAGACAGAGCGGTCACAGAAAATTGTCAGCATGGTAAAGAGGCAGCAAGGCCTAGGTGAATGATAATTGTCCCAGAAGCCAGAAAATTTCTGACTTCTAAAATTGGTTCAGCAAAAAATACTCTTAATGACTTTGGACAAATCACTTTAGTGTCCCCATCTAGAAAATGGGGGCAATATTTATGGTACCTTCATCCCTTACAAAGGTCTTGTGAGGAATAATTACATCATTTTTTTTATATTTCAAATATATAAAACATCATAGCTCAAAAGATTGTCTCTTTCCTCAAAAAAGTTGGTTTAAGCATACACAGAGCACTCTGAGTACTTTCAAGGCTTGTCTCTTTCACCAACAGAAGTTCGTTCAATAAAAGTAATTACCGTCCCACCTTATTTCTCTTCTGATATCCTGGAACCAATATGGCCACAACAACATGGCAAACAACATATAAGTGATAAGTAATTTATCAGTACTCATAATAATGTAAAATAAAATATAATTAAAATTATTTTGATCACGTGCATATGAAAAATTAAAACATGCTTCATCAGATTTGTACATAAAACATAACTAGGGAATATAACAATCAATCCACATTTTAACTATCCACAAACAAATAGCTACTCTATGTATTTAACAGCTGATACAGACAGACATCAGGACAGGGTTAAACAGACAAATAGACACAGGGACACAAAAATACACACAGAGGAGATACGGAAAGAGAACAGAAGGAAGAGATTAAGGCTGAGTCTACACTCCCGATTTTGTCAACAAAACTTAGGTTGACATCCAAAAACTGACAAAACACAAATCACTAGAGGATGTTCACACTCTCTCTGATGACAGATCATGTCCACACTGGAAGCACCATCATTGACAGTGTGAGCAATGTGCCTGTGGGTATGTATCCCACAGTGCAGTGCTGTGCAAAGGCAGAGCTGATTCCTGCACATCTTGGGATTCCCTCTGGGAGCTCTCGCACACCGTCCTCAGCTGCTGGGAGTTGCATCATGAGTAGCTCTGTGAGCTCTCCATGCTGAGGAATGTCAAAGCAGCACAGCAGCCTGCCCCCCTCTCCCTGCAGCAGTCTCAGTCTGCGTGCCATTGTGTTCGTAGTGCAGGGCAGAACAGAAGCACTCCAATTATTTGCTCTTTGTTTGTTCCCCAAAAGAAGCAGCTCGCTCAGCTGTCAGATATTTCCCAGAACTTTAAAAGGGGAAGGAGTGCATGACTGCAGGGCAGCAAAGATCAAAACACTCACAGAGCCATCACGGTTAAGGATTTTAAAATGTGGTTATTAGGCTAATCATATAGTTGATACAAATTGTATCGATTTTACGATTAGTCAATAGGACTGTGCTGCATATCCACAGTGGGGGGTAGGTCCAGAGCTGGCTCTAGCTGGGACTGAGCTGTGGCTCATGCTGGCTCCGGAAGCCTCCTGCGCTGAAGTTCTGCATTTTAAATGTAGTAATGTAATGTAAGCCTCTGGGCTCTTACTACATTTAAAATGCAGATGGAGAGGCACAGTGATCAGTGTGAGCTGGGACTGCTTGGCCCTGGCTCACGCTGAGTCCAGCAGCTCCTGTTCATGGCAGACAGCCCTGTCCTACACAAGCAGGGGTTGGTGCCACAGCAGCTTCTGTTCATAGCAGCCTGGGCTGGCCATGGGCAGGGGAAGCGCCAGCAGTAGCTCCTGTTCATGGCAGCCAGGACTGGCTGTGGACAAGTGCTACTTCAGAAGCAGTCCCTGCCCACGGCCAGCCCTGGCTGCTGCAAACAGGGGCTGCTTGGTAACAGCAGGCTCTGTCTGTGGGGGGACCCAGCTTTTAAGCTGGCTCCCCCCCAGCACCAGCTCTTGTTCCCTCCTTTTGCCTCATATAGCCCCATGGGGCTCATGTACTTTTCAAAAGCAGAAGTACCCAAGGGAGCATGGGGCAAGCAGGGACTCAAGCAGTCCCAACTCGTCCTGTATTGCAACTGCGGCACTTCAGCCTTTGAAATGTAGCAAGAGCCCTGTAGGGTTCTTTTACATTTCAAAGGTTGAAGCACCGCAGTGGGAACACAGTGGGGACTGCTTGAGTCTATACTGGCCCCGTGCTCGTTGCGAGGCTTCTGCTTTTGAAATGTATAAGACTCCTGTAGGCTCACCCCATGCTCCCTGCAGTACTTCTGCTTTTGAAATGTACAAGAGCCTGTAGGCTCTTCTAAGGCTGAAGCAGCTGCTTCAGTCCCCACTCGCACCATTTCCCTGCTGTGCCTCTCCCCTCCCCACAGAGACGCTGCTAGGTGGAGCCAGATTTTAAGCTGGCTCCCCCCAGCACAGGCTCGTTCCCCCACTTTGCTGCTTCTGATAGAGGCAGCAAGGGGGGGAGGGAGCGACTAGTCGAGTCACTTCTTGACTATCTGATAAGCTTATGCTTATCAGACAGTCGAGTAGTCGCTTACATCCCTAATTAGGGTAGGCACTGGGAGATACTGGCAGAAGCCAGTTCTGTTGACAAAACAAATAGAGTCCACACTGGCTTTTTGTCAACAATAAAGTGAGGGAGAAAAATAAAGTCTCTTTTAGAGGCAGAAGTTTTTTGTCACCAAAACGGTGTTTTTCCAGACAAAAATCAAGCAGTGTATACACTCTCACTGTTTTGTTTCACAAGACTGTTTTTGGCAGCAAAACTTGGATGTGTGCCTCTGGATCACAAATGTAATCAAAGATGTCCATGAGACAATACCTCTATTAAGATATAACCCACATTAGGAAACAGCTTGAGAGAGAGAATTCTGGGTCAAATACCATGGATAGGGCAAAATAACCCTTTTTCTAGCCCATTACACCTATCCAGATCAGGGTTGTTAAATTTCAATTAATCAGCTAATTAAGTAGTTGATGGAATTTCCATCAACTACTTGATTAGTTGGTAAGGGGGGAGGTGGGGCGCTCGCTATCCCAGCTGTGCCTCAGCCTTTTAAATTTAGCAAGAGCCACCCATAGCTCTTACTACTTTTAAAAGGCAGAAGAGCAGCGGGGAACACTGGGCAAGTGTGTTCTGACTGTGGTGCTTCAGCATATGAAATATAGCATTTCAAAGGCAGAAGCACCACAGTTGGAACGCGGGCTCACACCGTTTCCCTGCTGTGCTATTGCCTCCCCTGCCCCTGCAGACAGTGCTGTGGAGGAACCGGCTTTTGAGATAGAGGCATCAAGGGAGGGGGGAAGCGGTAGCTTCTCCTTTACTTTGGCACAACAATGACCACACCTCTTTCCAACAGATTTACCCACAAATGACAGCTCCTCAAACTGGAGGGCCGCCACCCTCTTCCCCCCCCCCCACCCCACTTTCCAGGTACCCAAACTTTATCCCACTACCTGACGATCCAATAAGTTTATGCTTATTGGATGGCCATGGTTATTTCAATTAAAATTTAAAGCACCAGTGTTTTTGTCCTCAGGTTCAAACATGAATTCCTGCATCAGAGGAAACAGTATGAATGAGAAACATTAATATTTAAAAGCTACATTATTCTGGTGACTCAGGCAAAGGCACATTTTTGATTTTGCATTGCTTGCTAATCAGGAAATACTTGCAGTCTTTCTGCATCACCTGAAGTTAACATATTGTTGATGAGTTCCAGAAAACCTTCTTCTGCCACATGGGCATCTGTAAACAGGAAAATCATGGCCTTGTTCTCAATACCAAGCTTTATATACAATGTTTTCAAGTCTTCACGGAAATTGTTTTCTCCATATCCTCGACTCAGAACAATTTCAAACACCTAATAATGCAACATAAAAATACATTTGAAAGACACAGAATGTTGAAAGACGGACCCACAACATGATTTTGAATCTGGAACTCAACTTCCCTGGGGTTCTGGTTTGGTCTTATAACTAGTACAGATATAATGTGAAAGTAAAATGGTGACAAAATATTTACTCCTCTGTATTCTCTTTAAACTGTTCCAATCTTCCAGGCTCAGAACCTCAAAATCATTTTGGACTCCTCCCTTTCCTTTGTTCTCCCACCATCTTATTTAGATGTTTGTATGTCACTGGGCACAATGAGGCCACGCTTGTGTGTCCGAAAACTACTGCACTAAAGATAATAACAACAGTAGTACTTAAAGACTACTGATTTTTCACTTAGATCTCCAAAACCCACCCTGTACTCTCTGCTCACAGCCTTAAGTACCCAGTTACAAGGCCTCACAATCTTCCATGCCAAGTCACTTCAACCTCCTATCTCTGACCTTTGAATGCTCACTCCACCCCCTTTCAATCGCTCCAGAAAGCAGCTACTACCCTAATTTTGACATCACTTGTTTTCTTTCATTGTCTGCATCATGTTTAATTTCTGTGACTCTTCTTCAAGGCTCTACACAGTTATGGGCCATCCGCCATTTTTCTATCCTGGACTCCTTTCAGTGAAACATTAGTATTTAAAAGCTACATTATTCTGGTGACTCAGGCAAAGGCACATTTTTTATTTTGCATTGCTTGCTAATCAGGAAATACTTTCAATCTCTCCCAGATACCTCACATCCAGCTGTATATGCGGCCAGTCTTGCAAGGGACTGTTTTCCTGAGCCTCCCACTCCTACAAGCAGGGCATGGCCACGATCCATCCGTATGATGCGATGCACACGGGTTAAATGCTCCAGGGCATCATCAAAAAGCACCAGGTTCATTTTTGTATTAACTTCATTGTACTCTTCAAGAATCTCCTGTAAAGACAATTGTTTAGACAGTTACCAACAGAAATGGGAAATGCAGAAAAGGTTAATAAACAAACAGAATGTAATAATTTATTTAGAAGCATTATTACACAAAAGAATTCTGAGAAAAAATTGATTATCAGAAAGTTTATAGTATTTAGAATTTCTCATGGAATAAATAGATGTTCACTGATTTCTAGTATTCATACCCAACCTTACTATACATAGAAGTACCTAACAAGAGGCAAAGAGCTTCCTTAATGATTCCAAACAAGTTTATTTCACACAAAGAACAAACAAAAGCCTGCACTGGAATATTGTGAAAAATGGACACTATTTATTTACTTTGAAAATGTTTCACTCTCTTGGATAAATCTGTTTATAATCTAATCCAAAACACTCATCTAGAAATCCCCTATCAATTTTTCTTGCTTTACAATCAGTTTTTTCCTATTTGTAAAATGTTTTTCTCTCCCTTTTTACTATGTGGAAGACAAACACAAACAGGGGAAACTAAAACTCTATTAGGAAAGAGTGAAAATGACTATATGCAAAGCACTGTTATTTACACAAAGTAAACAAAATGATAAAATAAAGGAAAATGCTTCTTTCTTTCTAATCTTATTCAGTTTGAGTCCTCCCAGCTATTATTTGTCACAAAAGGTGGAAAAATTCAGACTGAAATGTGACTTGTTTTTTAAGAGACTTGCTGACAGTGTCCCTTAAAAAAAAGAAAACCCCATTATTTTGTGTAGATTTTAGTCTGGAAAATTGTCAAAGTATGAATGTAGCATAGGTGTCATGGAATCATAGAAATGTAGACCTCCAAGCAACCTCGAGAGGTCATCTAGTCAATCCTTTTATGTTAATAACCACACACACCTGAAGGGCAAACTGTTATTAAATATGTCTTCAGTGCAAATATAAACCCAATCTGGTCTGTGCCAATTGTCTGGGGCTCAGAGGGCTTGGGCCAAGGAGCTGTTTAACCGTGTTGCACCTATTTGGGCTCAGACTGAAGCCCAAGCTCTGGGGCCCTCCCACCTCTCAGGGTTCAAGAGCCCGGGCTCCAAACTTGAGCCCAAATGTCTACAACACAATTAAACAGCCTAGCAAACACAAATCAATTGGCCCAGGAAAGAATGGGTTTTTAATTGCAGCTTAGACATACCCTATTATTTCACACAGACAGACTCACCCAGATGCTGGTTAAAGCACCAAGGACACCATTTATGGGGAAATAGGGAGGCAGTAGCCCTCCCTCTGAAATTTAGACCCCTGGATTTCATACCTGAGGTCTCCTTAAATCTGCATACCCTGACTCCAAAGGCAGTTCTTAAATGCAACAGAGTTTGAGCTGCTTGCAATTTTGCCTTCGGAGCAGGGAGTTTGTTATGAAAAGAGAGATGCAGGTGATTAAGAATAAGAAAAGGATGGGCATTCAAGTCATTGAAGGATTGTTAGACCATCATGAAAACATTGCCAGGTACTCCATTTGAAAGATAGGGAGGAAGAGTAGGAATAAGTGTTGTGCTGCTAGGATCTGCAAGTTTGTGTTGAACTTATAAATGCTGCTGAAAAGGGGGTGAACAGGGACTAATCCAAAGTTGACTGCAGAGAGTTACAAAGGGATTTCACAAAACTGGGTGACTGGGCAACACAAGAGCAGATGGAATTCAGTGTTGATAAGTGCAAAGTAATCATGTGGAAGAATATAATCCTAACTATAGATACAAAATAGCTGTTACAAATCAAGAAAGAGATGTTGGAATCATTGTGGATAGTCCCTGGAAAACATCTTTTCAATGTGTAGTGGAAGTCTAAAAACTGAAACAGCTAACAGAATATTGGGAATCATTAGGAAAGTAATAGATAATAAGACAAAATACCATATAGCCTCTACATAAAGTCATTTGTAAGACCACATCATGAATACTGTATGCAGATCTGATTACCCCATCTAAAAAAGATAAATTGTATTTGGAAAAGGTACAGAAAGGGCAACTGAAATGACTGGAGTAATATATATTAGATGACTAGAAAATCATGATTGGCATGGAAAAATTGAATGAGGAAATGTTGTTTATTCCTTCACTAACACAACACAAGAAGCCAACCCAATCCAATTTTTATGTAACAGATTTAAAACAAAATATTTTTTTTCAGAATCAACTTGTGGAACTGTTTGCCAGGAGATGGTGGAAAGGCTCAAACCATAACAGGTTTCCAATAAGAACAAAATAAATTCAAGGAGGATAGGTCCATCAATGGTACTAGCCAAGGATGGTGTGCTTAGATTCTCTTTGCAAGCAGATGGGAATGGGCAACAGGGGATGGATCATGATGATTGCCTCTTCTATTCATTTCTTCTGAAGCGCCTGATATTGGCCACTGTTGGAAAACAGGATACTGGGCTAGAAGGCCTTTCATCTGACCCAATATGGCCATTCTGATCTTCTTATGTAGAACTGAAATGTATCTGTTGCCTTGCTGTAACCCACTAGACCCCATTCCTCTTCCAGAACTGAGATAGAGCCCAGGAGTCCTGATGGGGTCTCTCTCTCTCTCTCTCTCTCTCCACAGAGTTAGTAACAAAGTAAGAATATATGCAGGGGTGGCCCTAGACTAGCTGCCAGCAACTGGCACCCTAGGCGAACCATGCAATCGGCGCCCCCACCTCCAAACCCCTCAATGATATTGCACCACCATTTGGTGCCCCATTTAACTTGGCGCCCTAGGCGACTGCCTAGTTTGCCTATATGGACGGGCCGCCCCTGAATATATGTTAAAATTTTAAGGCTAACCAGTGTCCCTTAAGTGACTTGGCACAATATTCAGAGGGGTAGCCAAGTTAGTCTGCAACTGGAAAAACTTAAAAAACAATGAACAGTCTAGCAGCATCTTAAAGACTAACAAAACATGTAGATGGTATCATGAGCTTTTGTGGGCACAAGCTGTTAGAGCTGAGTAGGTCTAATATTTATTTAATTTTTTTCTTTTATATCGGAATTAGATACAGTGCTACTGTCAGCTAACTGCTAAGGTGTCTGCCAAAAAAACTAGAGTTTTCCAGTGCCTTGATAGCTCCTGTATAGAGATGATGTGTATGGGGGCGAGGGTGGATGGCGTTGGTTCTCCCCTCCCCATTTGGTGCTTGGCTTGACTGAGCATGCTCAGTAACACTGCTGAACCCACTGTCCTCAGTCCACCCCATCATGGCATGCACAGGTCAGTCCCTCCCACCAAAATCTGAAATGGTGCCCCTGTAAAGCACTATACCTGAAAGAGAGCTTTTGCTGCATCATAGTCCTGGATGTCCTCATAGACACGAGGTTCCCCTTCATTCAGTGCCATTCTGAAGTCTCCAAAAAGAATAGGGTCTCTCATGGCCTGCTCTAAATCATCTTTGAAATGCTCTTGAATCAAGCCTTGTATATGCCCTTGTACCTTAAAGTATATAAGCGCAAATAGGTAAAATGATGCTAAGTGTTCTGAATGCCTGAACACTCAAAGGGCCTGATCCTGCAAACTTCTACCCAGTAGCTATTTGATTGATTTTAATGGGACTGGCATAAATACAACATCTGCAGATTCAGACTCTACTAGCATTGTGTGTTTATCCTCTAAAACTAGGTGGCATATAGTTTATATACAAGCAGCCCAATTGCCCAGGGACTTTTGATGCCAAAGAGCTGAACAGCTTTAACAGAGAGAAGACTATGTCCAGTATAAAAACAATATCTTTATTCTGGTAAAATCACATACTACCTTTTACTCTTATAGTTAGTTCTGATGTCATTCCACCAGTGTCACCAAGACTTTGTTTACTCTTTAATACAGAATATAGATACATATTTCATATAGCACATAAATACAAATGCATTTATCCACACATACATTATATAGTATTGGATGCAAATGTAACAAACTTTAAAGAGATTTAGCACATTAAAAATGTTTTTTCTTATTCAAGTATTTTATGGTACTACCCAAGAAATT